>PVKA01012115.1:46847-58866 GCA_004027165.1 Ctenomys sociabilis | reverse complement strand
ATTCATCGACTCTGTATGGTTAAGGTGTTTTGAAACTGTCTGATTGATTGACATTTGTATTTCAGTAAAATAAAAATAAATGGAAAAAAATAAAATAAAATAAAATAAAAAGAAAAAAAAAACCTAGAATTTTATAAAAAAAAACACCTTGGTGCAGGACCTGAAGTTATGAAACTACAAGCAGAAAGAATATGTGAAACATTTAAGGATGCCAGTATAGAAAATAACTTTTGGACGAAACCCCAAATTACAGGCAACAAAAACAAACAGAGACATGTGAGATTATTGGAAAATAAGACGCTTCTGAAGAGCAAAGAAACCACAGAGTGGATTACCTACATAGTGGGAGAACGTTTTGTAGAGATGGCCAAATATCTCAGTGGATTAAAGCACTTGCAAGCAGGTGCAGGGGCCATAGGTTTGATCCCCTAACCTGCTATGCCAGCCCCACCCCTGGGGCATGCTGAGCAGGCAATTGAGACTGGGTGTGGTGATGCATGCTTGTAATCCCTGCTCTTGGGTTGCTGTAAACAGGTGGATCAGTATGAGTCTGACCTAGTAGCGAGACCCTGAACACTCTGTAGACCCTTCCCTAATACACACACACACACACACACACACACACACACAAAAGAAAGTTTTGCAATGTTCATCTGTGATGGTTAAGTTTATGGACGGCTTGATCACCTTGAGAGCCACTTAGGAAGTTAGGAAGGTATACTTCTGTGTGTATGTCATGACTATAGGATACCTGCCTGATTCCTGCCTCCTTCCCTTCTAATACTGCTCCTCTACTCTGATTCAAGCACCGTGACCTGACAGTGTGTAGAAATGATCATATATTTGTCAAACTTGTTGGCTGTAACTCCACACAACTCAACCATTTCAGTCTTTTCCCCATCTTCCCTTCTCTTATTTTTCCTTCAACTCTTTCTATCCTTCTTCATTTTTTTCCTCTTTAGCTCAGCTGATTAAAACACCTGCTTAGACAGACACAGGAGCCTTGGGTTCAATCCTTTGCCTGTGAAGCCCACCCTGTCCTTAGGGCATGCTGAGATGGCAAATGAGGCTGGGCGTGGTGGCACATATCTGTAATCACAGTGCTTGGGAGGCTGAAAAACAGGAAGAATCACTATGAGTGTGGTCTGTGTAGTGAGACACTGTAGATTCTGGACTAAATATATTTTTTTCTCTTTATACTCCCTTTCTACACAAATGCTCTTGAATCGAAATGACAAGGAAAAAAACCCTGAAATGTGACCAAGGATTTGAAGGCAGATTCATTTAATGTTGATGGGTACTGACGGCAAATCAGTTGCTTCTCAAATTGTCAGGCTCCAAAGGCTCATGAGGGAGGTTGTTATGAAATTGCAAACAAGAAGCAGAGACCTTGGCTATCTTTGATTGATTCTTTTAATATGCATCTTAGCAAGTATTTATGCATTTTTAGGAGACAACAACAACAGGAACTGTAACAGGAACTCTTTTCTAGGCAACTAACAAACTACTACAGAGGAATTTTGTGCTGTATTTACCCTTTCTTTTAGTTTCTCTGACAAACCTTTGCTGGGCATCTTACATGAAATCTTTTGAGAAAAAGTCCAACAACAAGCAGTAGCGTTATTGGTCCCAGGATAGGTCCTAAGTATGGTGCTGAAGAATGAATTGTGGTTTGCTTGTTATTATAGGTTTTCCCCTGAGTTGCTTTTAGCAAGAGATGCATTTTACCACTACTGTGGCAAGGGAATCAGTTGACCCTAGAGCATGTCCTGTGTTGAGTACTTCGGGTGACTGTCAAATCTTGGTCAATTTTAGAATAAAAGGAAGGGTCATAGTGGTTATTCTATATTTTAAACATAACTAGGAAGATTGGAGCTGAAAAGAAATCAAGGATTGGGGTAAGAAGACTGCAGAGGCACAGAAATCAAGGGGATACCTACACTTGGCACAAGGCTCTATGTCATTGTCAATATTTTCACTGCTGCTGTCAGTTGCTAGCAATGTCCCCAAGACTGACTTAGCACCACAGTATCTATGTGTCTTATGCTCTGAGATTTCACTGCAAATGGTTCACAAATGCTCCTTGTTAGGAAAGAAAGGAACCAAGCTCCAGGAGCACAACAGACTTTTATTTGGGGTTAGTCCCTGAGAGAGACAAACAGCAGTGAGGTCCTTACCTATAGGCTGAGGGAGAGAATTGTCACTATTTTGAGTCCTGCTCGAAGTTTGTAAACTTTAACTGCTGCAGTTCAGGCTCATAGTGATCCTACCATCTCATTTTCCCCAATGCTGGGTGTATAGATGTGGGCTGGCATGTGGAGAACTAACTCGAGTCTTTGGGCTTGCCAGGCAGGAGCTTGGACCATCGAGTTTAAATTTTAGAAAGAGATTTTATTTGTATTTCAGATACACTTGTACATTTAATAATGTAATTGTCATGAGAAATTCATGTGTACTAATTTATTTGTGATCATTAAAATTTTTTACAATATAGAAAATGCAATTCTGTATTTGGCCAAATAGAACTTGACTGCCATTCTATTACCTGTATTGCAATATCAACACTACTAGAACTCGTATTGTGTTGTTTATATTATGATATTTAAATAATTCCTAAAATTGATACTGTGTAGTTTGTATTATGATATTTAAATAATTCCCAATTTTCCCCATTGAAAGTAAAAGTCAGTGGAGCTCTTTGATATATATGTTATTGCTAACCTTTGTTTCCTAAAATATAGCACTGTTTTTTGGTAAGTGCATGCATTTTTTCTTTTTAATGTGGGCCAGATACTGACATTCTCCAATAAGTACCCTTTGTTTAAACTTTCTTGAGTGCAAATGGAAACCATGTACACTGAAAATAAACCAAAGTATGTACTCAAAATCTGTTGTTTAAAAGTAGAGCTAATTTTATTTCAAAGGCAAAGAAATTCCTTTTAGAACTACGCCAAGTAACATAGAAGGAGTGCCCAGTAACTTAAGTTCCCCAGTCCAGTTAGGGCTTGCTGAGGAAAGGTGCAGCATCTTTTCTCATAACTTCCATCATTTCTTCAAATTACTTGGCTCTGCAATGATGGCCTCAGATTTCTTCTTTGGAGCCTCTTCCAGAGAAAGAAACTGAGACTAAGAAGTGTGGTTAAAACCTGAGAAGTAAACAGAACTTTTACAATATTTCTATTTTAAGAGTGATACTTAAAAGCTTGGAAAACTATGTTTCTCCAGAATGTTTCTGCAACTGCATGAAAATTATTTAACTTGACAACAAACAATATTGTGTGAATTGAACAAGATTTGGTGATGAAGAGACATCGCTCTACCTTGTTTTTACTCACACACCATTGATTTCTGTTATGCTGAGGTCCAAGAACAAATTCCTTATGTGCTGGCCAACGGCATCAACCCATTTGTTCTGGTCTCGCAGATCCCCCCTCCCCGGGGCAGCACGATCACCATATCATGTGTGCTCCTCCACAAGCTGTTCTACAACTTCAACATAGGTAGGAGCAGAATTGCTTTGGAACCAGACCCTAACCCAGGCAGGATGTCCCCAGGTGGTGCTATCATTGTGATCTGAAATACTCTTTTTTTTTTGATAGTAAAAAAGTATATTAGAAGTGATAAAAATTTTCACTAAACAAAATAATAGTAATTTAACAGTGGTTGTTATATTGTATAATGGTGTCTTCAAATTAGTTGTTCAGATGATCAGATATAAACATCTAAGATTTGTCAAAGAAAGTGAGAAGAAATTAAAAAGAGGGAAAAGATTTATGCATTAATTAACCCTTTCAATATATCAGCCAAAATCAGCAGTGCAATTAACCAAGCTATCCTATATTTCCTATTCTTTCTTTCTTTCTTTCTTTCTTTCTTTCTTTCTTTCTTTCTTTCTTTCTTTCTTTCTTTCTTTCTTTCTTTCTTTCTGTCTGTCTGTCTGTCTGTCTGTCTGTCTGTCTGTCTGTCTGTCTTTCTTTCTTTCTTTCTTTCTTTCTTTCTTTCTTTCTTTCTTTCTTTCTTTCTTTCTTTCTTTCTTTCTCTTTCTTCTTTTGTTGTCTTATCATCCCAATTGTTCCTTCCCTTCACTCAGTAATTTTTATACATTTTATCATCTATTTAGACCTTAAATTTCCATTTATTTATTTACTTCTTTTTCTTTTTTTTTCTTTGATGGAACTGGGGATTGAACTCAGGCCTTTGTGCTTGCCAGGGAAGCACTTATTCCACTGAGCCATCTCCCTGGCCCCTTGTTCCTTCCCTTCAAACAGTTTTTTTCCCCTTTCACAGTATCTACTGTATCTTTCAGATTTTATTGACTTTTTCAGGTCCTTACACTATTGAGGCAATAGAATGTTTACATATGTAGGTCTGATTTATTCCACTTAGGAGTACCATCTCTAGTTGCATCCATTTACCTATAAAAGCCTCACACTGAGCTTTTGCTGATTCAGTATTACACCACTGTGGAACAACAGTTCACCTTTCATTCATTACAAAGTAAAATATCTTCCCAAGCACTCATGTATACAAAAAGAGACTAGATTGTCAGAGTGCTATACTCCTCAGGGCATTTATCTACAGATGATCTTAGTAGGAAAATATGCTGCAGTTAGTCTGGTAGGCCTGGCTGGAAGTACATTACTCTGTACCTGCCGTGACCACAAGGAGACTATTGTTGGCCCCAGCTTGTCTCCTTTGTGTCTGCTTCCTACCCTAGTTGGAGTACTGCTTACTCTGCCAAGCCCCTGTGCCAGCCTTGGAGCCTGTCTACCAGGAATGTGGGAGACTTTGTCCAACCCACAGGAAACTAACTAGGCCCCCTGAGACAACTACAGTGGGTTGAGAAGCTATTACTTCCTTGAGCTTCTAAGTATGGACATTTCTGATAGTTTCATGTAACCACATATCTTCTTCAGATTCTTTGGAGACAGTAGGGCTCCTGATATTACGTGTTTTCTTAATGTAAACCACTTGCTTCTGTAATCTACTAAATATGATGAAAATTTTTATTTATTCAAGTCCTGGTTAATCAGTCCCATGTGAGATCATTGTATAAACTCCCCAAACACAATAATTTTGTATTCTCCAAGGAAATATAGGAGACAAGATAACCTAAATTTTCAGAGTCTGAAAATGGAGAAAAAATCAAAGGAGGCACATTTAGAAAGAAATAAACCAAAGATTCTATCTGGAATGAATCTCCAGCACCTAATCGCTGTGCTGCTCGCCAAAGCACAAATGCCCTCAGAATTACTAAGAGGGGACACACCCACCTGATTGAACATTTGTTCTTGTTCTCTCAGGGTGTTTATTGTATTCATATGTTCTTTCTGTCTACGGCTGTTTTCTCTCTCCTGCTGTAGCTGTAATTTTGCTTCTTTCATCTGTTGCCTCAGAGTCATCTCTTGAGCTTCCTTCTCTACTTGCTTCTGGGACTGCAGGAACTTGTTTAAGACTTCTTCTGCCTGTGGATCCAACAAGGAATAAAAAACTTACTTACTGTTGGGAGAATATTTCTGCAAAATAAATAACCACATTATTTTGCTCATGGCTGAATTTTATAGTGGCTCTTTAGCAAGAGGTCAGACTGCTCAGTGTGACTAGAGATGGCCCAAGGCCCTGCATCTCATCTCCTTCCCTCCAACCCCCTCCAGGACTCTTTCCTGCCACCTCTTCTAGGTTCCGGCCAGTCAGAATCCCATGTACTTGTACAATCCACAGTCAATGATGCTCTCATATATTTGTCTTCTGACAAGAAACATAAACTCTACACTGTGCTGTTTTGTTCAGATTCTATGAGCTTTATCTCTATAAAGGTTATTTAATCTGCCAGGGCTTTTAGTTCAGGATTGTAAAATGCCCCAAACTTATGTATATGCTACTTAAAGCTACTTGGAGAATGAAACCAAAACATCAGAGAAGGATATTATCATTAAAGTCATCAGCAATATCAGTTTAATACATGGTAGTTGTACCATTATGAGGTTTATTACCACCGGTATCTCCCATTTTTTCAGGATCTCAAGTGATATCACAGAATATACACTTCTCTATTTGTTGATCCTGTCTCTTTTTCTTCTTCTGCGTTTTAGGGAAGGGTCTACAGGGTGTTCAGGGTCTCAGTACTAGATTGGACTTGTAGGGATCCGCTTATTTACAGCCTCCCAAGAGTTGGGATTACAGGCGTACTCCACCATGCCCAGTCTCAATTGCTGTCTCAGCACACCCCTAGGGTGGGGTTGGCACGATAGGCCCGGGGATTGAACCCACAGCCTCTGTGCCTGCTTGCTTGCCTGTCTCTTAATTTGATCAGGCTGCAGAGTTAGAGTCAGAGAACTCTAACTGAACCAAGTAAATATCTTGCTCTAAGAGCACTAAACACATTGCAAACCATCTTCTTCAATGATTTCTCTTCTTTGCTTTCTCCATTCTGGATTCCCACATTATTTTTAATTTCTTTAAGAATCAACATTTTTGTTTTCAGAGATATAGGGTAAATCAGTAACATTAAAATGAAAAGTGAGTGTCTTGGAATATCCAACTGCTTTAGCACATTGTGTGCAGGAGGCCTCATTTTGATGCTCTACTTATGGGAGGTGGGTAAATATTTTATGCTATTCTGTTTTGTTATTAGTCACAACTTGTTCTGGAGAACCCTGGTGTTCCTCTCTAGACTTCCCCAGGCTCCCTGCTCCTCACCTTCACTCCTTTCCTGGGCAGTTGCTTGTAGTCCTCCACAGTCCTTTCTCTCTTTTCCATGTATAGCTGGTGCCCTCCAGGAGTATAGAAAAGTCCCCTGTGAAATGCTTTCCATTAATGGTTTTGAAAGTTGATCCAGTTCTTTCTGGCAATATTGCTCTGATTCCTTTTCATTATTCAACAAGAAATCCTTGTTTTCATGCTCTATAATTTTCTGCGAATGAAATGTAGAGATATCTCACCAGAATATTTTCTGAGAAAGGAACTAACATCCCAGAAGATGTGATAAAAGTGACAGTTTGTGATGAGAACATTCATCTAGTTTAGTAAGATGTGTGATGAATGAGAACTGATAAAATCTGACTTATTGAAAAAAAAATCTTCTTCCAGCCAATGGGAAACTCTGAAACTTTTGAGATCTCCAGATGCTCATCTGCCACAATACCTAAGAATAAAGAATTCACTGAAAGGAATTTCTTGCAAGAGAAACTAAGTTTCCACCTATAGGCCAGTGCACACTAAAGAAGTAGCATGTAGGTGATGAGGAGGGAGGGTTCTGCACAGGCCTGCAGCTCATAGAAGTGGTGCTGGAGCCCCCTGAAATACGAAGGACATTTATTTTGATTATGTTTTAATTTCTGGAGAGATCCACCTTAAAAATGCCTGAAGTTGCATTTTGCTTTACTTTATTTATTAAGAGGTGGTGTATACTTTTAGAGATTCAATACTCAATGATAATCCAAAATGTTTATCTTGGAACAAGAAATAAACTGAGAGTTTAATAATGCCACTCTAGTCTTTACTCATTGCAGGAAAGAACAAGAAACATAATGAATAATAAACACTACCAGGAGCTGCTTCTTAAATTTGCCATCCTCATCCTTGAAGGAGCTCTCCATGAACACCGCGATGGCCTCCTTCTTGCAGGCCATGTGCACGTCCAGCAGCTTCTGGAGCGTGTCTGTGGGGAGCCGCAGTCGCTGGGCCATCTGCTCGCTGTAGTGGGCGGCTGCCTTCTGCACGGCCGCTGCGTTCTCACGCTGGGCCAGAGTGGTCACCGCGTTCTCCAAGCAGGGCACCGCCCCACTGTTGATGGCCCTCACCTAGGTCTCCACCAGAGCCCCCAGCCCTGAATGATCCATGAATTTTAGGAGAAAAATTGGAAAGCTCAAATTAAATGGGCTCTAAGATTATTAGACTATCTTCCTAGAATTAGTACACCTCTGTTTTCCCTCTCTCACACATGTATACCTATTTCCTATCCTCATTCTTTTTAACCCTCAATTCCATTGTTCTCTCAAGTCAAAGATTGCAAAAGATATTTAGTGTCTAGTTTTATATAACATATTAAAGGGAATATGGAACACGGAATATCCAAGTTATAATTTAGTGAAAAACATAGATAAGAAAAGATTTTAAAATGGAAAGAAAGCTTTTGAAAATAAAGAGTGAGAAGGGTTGAAGGGAGGGCACTTATAAAAGAAAACACTCAAGATATATTATGTCAAGGTACAAATTTCCTATGATGAATATGACCATTATGTATACCTAAAATATACCAACAAACCTCACTAATAAAAAGGAAGAAGGAAATCCTTCAGACAGAAACTATACCTCCAACACACACACACACACACACACACACACACACACACACACACACACACACACACACACAATAGATTGTCACCAGTGAAAAATGTTACTTCAGGGTGTATTTACTCCGGATTTTGAAGCTTGTAGTGGAGCTTCAGTGGCTTAGACATTAGATTTCTTACTTAGATTGTTTTAACCTTTTAGAAACATTTCCTTGACTCATTGCCAAGAAAAATACACATGAGGGACCGGGGAGATGGCTCATTGGAATAAGTGCTTCCTTATATGTGCAAAGGCCTGAGTTCAATTCCTGGTTCCGCAAAAATAAAAAACAAAATAAAAAAAAAAACAAAAAAAAAAAACCAAACATGTAAGGTCATATCTGAGCACAAATTCTATGTCCATTTTCACACACAGTAGTTTCACTACAAATGGAACATTCTTTTTTCAAATATGTAGAACCTACACATACTGGTGCTAAGTCATACTGTGGTGTCATAAGTAAACATAAATAATGCCTACTCATTTAAAGTATATTCAAAATATGTTAGTACATCCAGATGAATGCAAGTAAGACTCACGCTTTCCAGTGACCACAATTCCGTCTTGTAGGGTCTTGATATTTGCAGTGCTGAAGATGTAAGAACAGAAACTATGTATCTGTTTTTGAAAATTTGGATCCAGTTGGTCTTCTGAGATGTTCTCAATATTGAGTAACAGATGTGTGTCCTGTGTTGGCCGATCGAAGACAAAACACTTGTGATGTGGAAAGAAATTCCTAATGCACTTCCTGGGTAGACTGGATATCTGTGCTCTGGGATTGTCTTCTAAGGAACAGGAAAAGAGTACAATAACATAGACTTGAGACAGGAATATCAAAGAGTATTTTTTTCATGGAAATTGTATCTTTGCAGTGTTCTACACTTACAAAATACCTTTGATATAAATATTTAAATTTTTTTGTACATCAAACCTGTACCAAACCTGTTAGAACAGGACACCGGGGGTATCGCCAAGTGAAACAATATCTGCCTGTTAAGTGCAAAGTCTTGAGTTCAATTTCTGGTACCAAATATTAAATAAATAAATGATATAATTGGAAATATTTTCCATTGTCTCTACAGTGAAAAAGAATTTGACAAATCTCTCCAGACATCAGTGCTACAGCATCTATAGAACAGTAGTGTATTGGATGTTTACTCAGTGAATAGAAGATCAAATGCTAATTTCTAGTCTGCTCAGTTCCTTCTTGAAGTTGCATTGTGGTACCAAAATGAAGAAAGATTTATAGAAGAAAATGGAATGATACTAACAAATATTTAGATATTAAGTGTGCTGTCATGACTATATAAGAAAATCAATTTTGATGCTAAACATTTAGTTTTAAAATTACAAATATATGGACATAGACAATGAAACAGTGGTTGTTTGAGGTACTGGGGAAATGCAGAGATATAGGCAAAGTAGCAGATCACCAGGGTGTCCAAGGCTAGAGATTTGCACAAAATGAGGTTAGAGTTAACAAAATTATTGTAAAGCTTTTACTAAAATGACTCAACTTTGCCTGCTTTAATCACAAAAAATAGCTACGTAAGGTGACAGATATGTTGTCTGTTGCATGACTGTAACCACGGTACTATCTGTCATCATGGTATCTCCCCGGCCAGGTCAGTATACCACTGTATTGTCTGCATGTATTCCATAACTTCATGACTAAAATATACAACATAAAGTTTACTTTGTAAAATTTTACACAATTTTGAGTTTTTACATATTAATAACAATGTTTATGATAAAGGATTATGTCGAACAATTTCTTTCCATTTGTCAATTGTTTTCAATGACTGTTTTGAGAAACCAGCTGTAGACAAATGAAAGCAAGAATGAATAAATTGTAAATGAATTTTTTCACAACATATTTTTTCATAAAAATGTAAATAATGGACGCATAATATGTCAGACACTAATATTTATTTTGAAAGAATAGAATGAATAAATACATTAGAATTAAGTAAATGTGTTCTATCAATTTAACACAAATGAATGCACAATAATTGTACAAAATATATAATGGGTAGAAAGGGAACTGCTTCCTCTGATTCACTGAGAACGTGTAGATTCTTATGGTATGGTTGCTTTTAGAAAGTTTTATAACAGGATACTTTAGTTCTAGCATGATGCCTAGTTTTGTGAAACAAACACACACACGGAGAATTGGCTCTGTATTGCAATTTGAAGTTTAAAATCTCTGTGCCCAATTGTTCCCAACAGAGGAAGCAAATATCAAAATAGGATGTGCTGCTGCTGAGTTTTAGAAACTTGTATTATTTATTGGAATCTGGATGCCTATATTGAAATAGGCATTGGGTTTTGAATAATTTCACTATTATTTCTGAATATACTGAAGCACTGTATATTTATACTAACTGTACTGTTTATATAAACACATCATGGTTCTTTCTTTGTATCCCCCATTTTTTGTCTAGACCTGTCAGAGATGGGCACTCCATTGTCATTAAACCATTATAGGTGCCTGAACTCAGCGACACAATCAAACACAGTCCAGCAGTCCACAATAATAGTGAGTTATCTGAAGAAGTTGTTGACTATAGCCATTTACAGCTCAACTTATTATTATGGTCCTGCATTATATGCCTCATTTTTATAATTTTCTGCTGGTTGGTTAATTTTTAAGTAACCAGCTTTTTAGAGCTTCCAGCCCATACCAAGTCACCATTTCTAAAGGCCTCCAGCTCGTTTCCAGTACAAACAAAATCTCCAGAATGATAGATTGCCAGCACATGTGCCCTGCAGAAAACCCCCACCCAGACTCTGCTCTGGTACCTGAAATCAGCTTCAAGGCACTCTCCAGGTATTCATCTGCTGTGATGGGCTGACCTTGCAACTTCAGCTCCAGAATGAAATCCCGTACAATCCAGATGAAACTAGGAAAGAAGCTCACAAACTCTCCCTCAGAATGTGAGGATTTAGTCCTTATCAGTTTTGTGAGTTCTGCCACATAACTATACTTGGTTAAGGAGAAGAACATTTCTACTAATACCTTCTAGGTTTCGCTTATTGAAAAGTATAAACACTCTTTTGCCCGAGGTCATTCATGATCACCAAAATCAAGTAAGCCATAGGCAAGAGTAAAACAGTTTAATCCTATTTCCTAAAAGCTCTCAGAGTCACCCAGTGGCTCAGCTCCTGGAAGGATACTGCAGCTGCTCCAGGGCCTGGTGGTTGATGGTGCCCACACTGTTGTAAACAAAAGTGCTGCTGAGAAGCACTGCCAGGGTGAAGATCCAGGAGTCATTCTTAGGGTCCCGCTGGGAAGCATGGGGGAAGGAGTCTATTCTTCAGAATTTGAATCAGACATTCATTTTTATCATTCTATTCATTTACAATTTCAGTGCAAATCAGACAGATTGAATGCAAACAACTCTGATCATGATTTGTTATTATGATTTTATATTAAAAGAATATAATCTTTATAAAATCCTACCTTCCACAAATTAGAAGATATAGCCGGGCATGGTGGTGCATGCCTGTAATCCCAGCACTCGGGAGGCTGAGGCAGGAGGATTGTTGTGAGTTCGAGACCAGCCTGAGCTACAAAGTGAGCTTAAGGCCAGCCTGAACTGCATAGTGAGACCCTGTCTCAAAAAGACAAAAAAAAAAAAAAAAAAAAAAAAAAAAAAAAAAAAAAAAAAAAAAAAAAAAA
>PVKA01012115.1:0-46747 GCA_004027165.1 Ctenomys sociabilis | reverse complement strand
ATAATTACTGGTTGATAGTTCAAAACCAAGAAAAATACTTGTTTGAGAGATTTGGGGTAATAAGTACAAAATTTGTGATGGGAAATAAAATACATTTGAACAATAAAATTATGAGAAGAAACCAAAGGAAAAAGCTCCTTTCTACTGTATGACAAGGTTTTTTTTTTTTTTTTTTAATGAGTTTTGATATGACACAAAGAGGAACAAGAGACAAAGAAAAAGTTGGACAAGTGGGACAGCATCCTATTAAAATACCAAAACCAGAGAGAAAAACCCAACCAAAGAAGAGAATTACAGCCCAGTCTCCTTAATGAATATAGTTAGAAAAATCCTCAGTGAAATATTAGCAAAAACAATGCAATAAATCAAGAAGATTATACATCACGACCAAGTGGGATTCATCCCAGGAATGTAGGGATAGCTTAATACAGGCAAATTCATAAATTTAATATGCTACAACAGCACAGTGAAAGACAAAAATCACATGTTCATCTCAATGGTTGCACCTAAGTCTTTTGATAAATTCTGACACTCATTCATGATAAAAAGCCTACAGAAAATCGAAATACATTGTTTTTAGTAAAAGAAAGACTTTTTTAGTAAAAGCTGTTGGAAAAGCTGGATTTCCACATGCCAAAGGTTAAAAGTAAGACAAAACTTAAAAATCAATAGCATTTCTTACACAATGAAAGCACTGAGAGAGAAATTGGGGAAAACACACCTTTCATAATAATTCCCTCTATAATGAAGTACTTAGGAATCAATCTAACACAGGGAGTAAAATATTTGTACAGTGAACATTATGATACTATGCAAAGAGGTCAAAGAGGACTTCAGAAAATGGGCAGATATTCCCTGCTCCTGAATAGGAAGAATCAATGTTGTAAAAACGGTCATACTCCCAAAATTGTTATACAGATCCAGTGCAATCCCAATTAATGTAGCATTAGTATACCTCAAGATCTAGAGAAAATATTCCCCAAATGCATTTGGAATCAGAAGAGATTTATAATATCCAAAGCAATCCAGGGCAACAAAGGAAAGGTAGGAGGCATCAAAATCCCTGAGCTGAAGTCATACAACATTACCAGTGTGATTAAATCAGCATGGTACTGGCCAAAAAATAGACCTGCGGATCAGTGGAACAGATTAGAAGATGCAGACACAACCGAACACATTTTCTCTGTCAAAGGGACCAAACATATTCACTGGAAGAAAGACTTTTTTAGTAAAAGCTGTTGGAAAAGCTGGATTTCCACATGCCAAAGGTTAAAAGTAAGACCCATGCCTATGACCTTGCACAAAACTACATTCAAAATGGATCAATTGTTTAAATGTTAAAACTAAAACAATAAATCTTCTGGAGAATAAAGTAGGTAGAAATCTTAGACAGAGTGTAGGTAGAAAGTTTATGAACAAAAAACAAACTGCACAGGAAATACCTCAAGTAATCAGCAATTGGGATCTCATCTTTTAAAAAAGTTTCTGCACATCAAAAGAAATCAGCAGCAGAATGAAAAGAAAAACCACAAATTGGTATAAAATTATAGCTGGCTGTCACTCAGACAAAGGACTTCTATCTTGAGCATATAAAGAATTAAAAACTCTTAGCCCTCCCAAATTCAAAGAGCCAGTCCAAAAATGGGCAACTAAAATGAATATGCATTTCACAAATGAAGAGATACAAATGGCAAGTAAATATATGAAAAAAAAGTTCAAATTCATTGGTCATTCAAGAGAAGAACTAGAACAATGCTGAGATGCCATCTTATGCCAGAAAGAATGGTTATCATCAAGAGGTCAGCAAATAGTGGAGAGGATGTGGCGAAAAAGGAACCCTTCTCCACTGTTCGTGGGAGTGCAGGCTGGTACTATAATTAAGGAAATCAATATGGAGATTTCTCAAAAATCTAGGATTGGAGGTCCCATTCAAGCCAACTATTCCCCTTCTAGGTATTTTTTCAAAGAACTGAAAACATCATACTACAGTGATACATGCTTACCCGTGTTTATAGCAGCACAATTTGTCAAAGCTGAATCTTTGAAATAACTCTAATGTTTGTCAACTCAGGAATGGATAAAAAAGATATGATGATTTTATATAATGGTGTATATAGCTGTAAAAAGATAAATTTGAGGCTTTTGTACATAAATAGATGCAAGTAGAGACTGTGCTGGTAAGTGAAATAAGACCCACATGTGCAAACATTGCATTGTCTCATTAGTGTGAGAACTGAAAGTGTAAATAAAATCTGAAAGATATAGTAGATGGTGTGAGGGGGAAAGGATTTGTTCAATGGGAAGGAAGAACTTGGAGGAAAAAGACAAAAGAAAGAAGGGAAAATATATATATTTATGTATATACGCAAAATTGTTTTGATAATTGTACTGCTGACTGCTGCTACTTTATTGAATGGAACAGTTAATGCTCAAACTTAATTTATTTTTCTTCTTCTTCATTCCCTACAAGTTTTTAAAACCAATTTTATAGGATTTTATGAGGCAATCTAAATAACTAATTTAAAGGTAACATTATGCCATACAATTGTCAAATTCCAATTACTTTGTTTAGTGAAATTCTGTATTGTGTGTAATGATTTTCCCCATTTTGCATTGTTTAAAAAAGAGAAAATGAAAATGAGTAAACAACTCCAGTATGTATTCCTTTAAAAATATACAAGTGAAAAACAGATTAATGAAACTATGTTCATTGTCACTGTGCTTCAGAAAATACAAAACAAACTAACAGAAAACATCAATTATCATTACATCACTATTATAAAAAAGCAGAAAATAACAAGTGTTGATGATGATTAAAAAAAAGTAACCTCTCTGATGGAACACAAATTAATATGGACATTACAGAAATATATTTTAGCTTTCTCACAGTGTTAAAAATAAATGCATCATGTGATATGGCAATTCATACTAGGCATAGACCCAAAGGAAATCAGGTTGGTACACTTCTTTCTTTATTGCACCTTTACTCATAATATTCAAGTTTTGAGAGAAGCTTAAGCGTCCATCGATGGATGAGTAAATAAACATAATGTAAAATACATTCATCTAAGCATAGAAAGCAAGTGAACTCTCCTTTTACATAGATAAGAAAAAATCTTGAGGGCTTTATGCTCAGTGAAACAAAATAGATACAAAAAGACAAATATTCATGATTTCTTTAATGGATGAATACAAGAGTAAGAAAAGAAACAATCAATTCATAGTAGCACAGAATATGGTGATGGTTTTTAAAGATCTGGAGGGCATGAGAAATATAGAGCCCACTTAAGAAAGAAATGAAGCTTCAGTTATGCAATGCAGATAAATCCTAGACAGTTAAGGAATAGGTTGGTAACCATAATTAGCAACATAACATCTTATACTTGAATTTGCTAAAAGGCTACATCTTATATATTTGCATTACTAAAAAAAAGAAGAAGAAAACAGCAATGATGTCAGGGTGGAATACTTTAATTGGTGGTCATTTCATGATACATATCAAAATGCTACTCAATATATATACCCAAGTTAAACTTTTGTTTGTTATGTCTACATTAATTGGACAAAGTAAATAAACTTTCTAACCTCTCTTGGAATAGAAACATAATTAAATTTGTAGCTATTCTTAAATAAGTCATAAGGGGAAAAGGCATCATTGTGTTCACCTAGTGTTAGGATGCTAAAACACCAATTTTCATCTTAAAATGTTCACCATAGGGAAAAAAAAATGTATAAAATCAGCACATTTAGGGTATACACTTCCAGAAAGCTCTGTAGATAGATAGGGGGATTCTCTATAAGAAACACTCAAATACACATTTCATTTGCATGTTAGAAGTGGAATAGAGACCCTTCCACAGCTACTGAGATGGGGCTGGCACCTCACCTTTCCAACCCTTCCACTCCAGGCACCCATGTGCCTAACTGTACTTAGTGAATGAGTGCTCTGAGCATGCATGGCCTTCTGCAGCTGAAAAGTTCATCGCCTGTCTCTGGGTGGTGCTGAGGGGAAATATCCCACAAGTGTGAGCCCTCTTAGGTAATGACTTTCCAGAGCCAAATAACAGGTATTGATCCTCAAGAGCACCCTTCTTCCAACAGAGGATATCTTAAAAAAGCTGTTCCACTAAAGTATACCTGTACAAACTGACAGAGGCAGGCACAGCACAGTGCACCATCTTTCTGTCTTCATACTGCCTCTTTTGCTGTCACCACTTGGTCTCCACAATAGGGCGCAAGACTCTGCAGAGCCTAAATGTCAATTCTGTTCATTAATATCATTACCATTAAACTCAGAACTTGGATCTTAGTTTTCAATGTTTTTCTTATAGTGAATGATGCTATTACCACCAGGGTCAAGGAATGAGCATTTTACTTTAAGTAGTATGATACCTGATCTTATATAGAACTAGGGGAACAACATTTGCCTCAGTCATTGTGGTTTGCTTTTTTATACTTCATAAGCAGAGCACAGCAGTCAAGTCACAAAGGGTCTTGAAGAGAGAAGCACACAGATCAAATAGAAAAGATCAGCCTGAGAATCTCTGCTCACCTTCTCCACATCCCCCAGGCCCTCCGTGTCCAGAAGGACCAGGGTACAGTCCGGCTTGGTGGGGTGGGGCACACACCACATCCATATGCCCTTGGTTTCAGATTGCACTGTAGAGCCCAGAGGGAAACCTGAAGGGAAGGGGAGAAACAGTAAACAGTGAGCACAGCTCCATGAAGTACCACAGGGGCTAGAGGTCAATGTGTGTTAAATGGAGACTACTCCAGAAAGAATGATATTGCCTTCTCTGTTTCCACAAGCATGTCTTACTTTTAGTGTCATCTGTTTGAAGTGAAGGTAACATAACATATGAGACTAATGATACTTGGGGTCTCAAGATGGTAACAAAGAGGCATGAAGCAAAATAGAGACCTCTTGTGACTCAAAAAAAAAGTATTCGTAAAGCGGAGTGGGGCTCAGTCAGAGCGGAGCTCACTGAAGAGGGACAGAAGACAAAGAGAAGAAGAAAAAGTAAACTGAAATATTATATTAAAATATACTAAGAAGCAAAAAAGGAAGGACAAATCAAAGGATGATAGCTACATAGTGTCAGAACCTGAAGAAGCATCTTAAAGATGATAAATATATATATAAGAGAGAGAGAGTGAGAGAGATATTATGCACAATAGTCACAATGTGCTGTACAAGAGAAAAAACACATACAGATGCCTTGTGATTGAAGATGTAATAAAATATGGAATAGTGAACTTTATTTTTGTATTTAGTAGAAGATCTACAGCGTGTCACTGTGTAGAACAGACTCGTAGTGATTCTCCTGTTTCAGCCTCCCAAGTGCTCGGATGATAGGTGTGCACCACCACACCCAGTCTCAATTACCATCTCAGCGTTCCCCGGGGACAGACTGGCCCTGCAGGCCAGGGATCAAGCCCTGGCCACTAGCGCTGTGCCTAAGCAGGCCCTTTAATCTGCTGAGCTATAGGGCCAGCCCTGGGATAATGAACTTTAATGGCAACAAGAAAAGAATAAGGGGGAAAAAATAAGAGGTAGATATTAAATTGAGAATTGAAATGAGTCAGTTGGTTCACTGAGAAGCCTTTGTGTGCCTGAGAACAGTAATTAAGAAGCTGAGGTGTCGCAGGCGTCAAAAACTGGCCCTGCTCCAGGACAGCTCTCACCACTGTTCTGTCCTGCCAGGCGGTTCATCAGGTAGGATTTTCCAGTGTGATACAGGCCCAAGATGGCCACCACTACCACTGGGTTAGAAATCTGGTCAAGAATCTGTAGAGCTTCCTGGTTCACTGACAGCTCTTCATGCACATTTTCTATCAGACACACGAGGGCCAGCATTTTATGTTCTGACGCCATAGAGACAATCCAAGCTGAAATAAGGAAAAGAAACAAGCAGCTATTTAGGAATGATGCTTGCACTAAGAAGAGAATATACACTGTCCCTGAAATACACTCTTAAATATTAATTATGAAATCATATTGAAATCATATATAACATATGACATTATAGCATATATAAAATATATAAATAATATACTGTATCTGTTAATATATGCATTATTGATAGTATAAATTATATATATATATATATATATATATATATATATATATGCATATATATATATGCCAAGACCAAAACACCAAAATGTGGATAATGTAACATTGTAATTGTACAGTGGATAATGTAACATTGTAATTGTACAGTGCTGTCATTTCCCCAGCATGACAATCCTCTGAAAGACACTGGTTATACTGCAAGTAACTTGTTCGTAATCTACAATAGTTTGTTAAAGAATGTTATGCTTGAGGATAAAAGTTTCTCTCAAAACTCTTATGTTTTCCAAGGAAGGGCTTTGGAAGTTAGTTGGATCCTGGGACTGCTATCTTCTTGAAAGCATTAATCTATTGGTAAGTTCATGGCTGTCTTGTTAGAAGGTGACGCCTACTTGGAGGCCTGTCTTTGGATGATTAGCTCCTAGTTTTCTCCTCTGTGTATTCTGCTTCCATCCATCATGAGATGCTCAAAGGTCAGAATATTTGTCCCTAGGGGATGGCTAATTATGCAATGAATCCTCTGAAACTTTAAGCCATAATCAACTTCTCTTCCTTCAACTCAGAGGGATTCAATAGTTGAAAATTTTTTCTCACCGAAGGGAGAGCTAACTAATATAGAAACCTAGTATCAAAGTAGTGGAGATGATGCAAAGATACCCAACCATGTAATTCAGAAGTCTTTAAGGCAGGTTTGTGAGAGGAGTTGGAAAGTTCAGAGATGTGCGTGCTATGGAAGCTTTAGAACACAAAGATTAATACTTCATGGAAGATGCTGACCCAAAAGTTGATACAGATGTGAATAGTAAAGGCCAGGCTCATGAATTTTAGATTTGACTGAGAGTATAATTGAGGAAAACAAGTTTATAAATTCAGCTTGTGATACTTATTGACATGGTAAGACTATCTCTCTTTCCCTCAAAAACTTTAATTAAAAATATATATAGATACATCGCAGTGGTAAGGGAGTGTGCTCAATCCTAAATCCTAAGAAAATAAAAAAAAAGTTGGCATATCAGGGTAAAGGACATTTACCACAGTAAGAAGACTTCCTTAGTTTTAATTCTAAAAAATACCGGTTAAGCATCATACATACATGTTGATTAAAATGCTACCAAAATTTATTTTATAATTATGTACATCAAATATTTAAAATGTATCTGCTTCCCTCAATAAAAAGGTAGTTTTGATAATTGTATTGCTGATTTCTGCTAGTCTATTGAAAGGAGTAGTTAACTCTTACAATTTTTTTTATATTTTGATTCTTTAAAAAAATTTCTTATATTATGTTTTGAACAATTTTTTAGGTTTATATGTGGTAACCTAAACAACTCATTTGAAGATAGCATCATATAATACAACAACCACTGTTAATTTCTACTACTTTATTTAATGAAATTTTGTATTGCTTCTCATTTTTTTTTTGCCACCTTTTATCCTTTAAAACAAATAATGATACCAGCTTTATCGTTAACTTGTGTGGATTTAAGCAAAGGAGATTTGTTTATTTAACCCAAAATTTTGGGGCAATAAGTGATCTTCAGTAACTTAATCTGGTAAGTTTATCTAAAAAATATTTTAATATTTCAAATATTAAAATGGCAGAACCTTTCGTTTTAACATAGCATGCATCACAAAATGTGATTTCAGTGAGCCTTTGTTGATTTATATAGAAATTGTTAAAGTGATTATTATGTATAAAAAGTCTAAGACATTCTGTATTTCATCAAACTGTTTCCACTATCAATTACTAAGAAACAGAAATTTTAAGACAGAAGCAAATAAATTTCACGGTGGAACAGAACAATAGTCAAGCTCCAAGCCACTGTGCCTGCACACCCTCTCTCATCTCATTCTTCCTTGGTCCTGTGGGGTAACAAACATCGAGGCTGATTTCCTTATGATAGCCATTCTTTCTGGAGTGAGATGGTATCTCAGTGTTGTTTTTATTTGCATTTCACGAATGGCTAGCGATGTGGAGCATTTTTTCGTATATTTATCTGCCTCTTTAATTTTGTCCTCTGAGAAGTGTGTATTCATCTCAGATGCCCATTTCTGAATTGGGTCTTTAAATCTGAGGGCCCTGTTATATCTTAGTTCTTTATATATTCTAGACAGTAGACCTCTGTCTGATTGCTTATTAGCTAGGATTCTGTGGTGTTGAGTTCAAGCACCTAAGTTAGTTGAATGACAATGGAGTGCCCACCTTTGACAGGTGTAGCCAAAGAAGGGGTATAAAAAGAAAAAAATCATGATGTGTGTGTATACACAGTACAGTTGGGATAGATAACGCTGTGCTTCTACATAATCCTATGAGAGGCAAGATCTGCACTAGTGGTGGTTGGTCAGGATATTATGTCGGTGCCTAGTACTATGGTCATCAACTAGGAAAATAATTATTGAATTTTTGATATAATTCAGGTATAAAAAATAAGATAAGTAAGCAGCTACACTCTTAATTTACTGATAAGAGACATCTGCTAAAACAATACCTGTAAATATAATATCATGTATGCACCCTGTATGATACCAAAATATTTTTTTTTTTTTTTGTCTTTTTGAGACAGGGTCTCACTATGCAGTTCAGGCTGGCCTTAAGTTCACTTTTTAGCTCAGGCTGGTCTTGAACTCACAATAATCCTCCTACCAAAATATTATGAAAACAGTTTGCAATGTATTAATTTATTGAATCTGTCTTGTTAAGGTGTCTTGAAACTGTCTGATTGATATTTGTACTTCAATAAAATTTAAAAAAATAAGATTAAGAAAACCCAAAACAAACATCAAGGCAAATTCTCAGCCTCTGCTTGTGCTTCCTGGAATGGAACTGTCCCATCTCTGAAGTAAGAACAGAGTTATCTCTAAACTGATGTGGCCATCACTAGAAAAGTGTCCCTGCTCTGTTAGGCTTGAATAAATCACAGAGCATTTAGAGTCCTATAAACTCAGTACAACTGTTTGCTTCCAATCTCAAGTGGCACTGAGACTCTGAAATGTATGAGATAGGCTTTAAAATTGATAAAACCAGATTCCTAGGCCTAAGTCTCCACCTGTGTATGCATAGCAAGGGACCAGCATGTCCCTTTAAGAAAGAAAGAAGAGTCCCCACACAGTTACAATTATACAGATATTTTTAACTAGTAAAGGATGAAGGAACTTAATTTTCTTCTGCACAAGTACTTACAGAGCATTTACTTTGAAGCTATTTTAAGTGTGACTGCTAGGAAGATTAAAACAAAAAGCCCTCGTTATTTCCATTGTACTTAACTGCACTCTGTGCAGCTTGGCAGGCTTTGTCCTGTGTTTCAGGGCTGAGGCAAGCATGACAGGGGCTGGAAGTCCTCTGTGCACACCCTTCATGGTCACCCCATCCTGGTCAGCTTGTCGCTGCTGCTTCTGTGCACTGATGGTCAGCGAGCTGTACATCAAGGCCCAGGGTACTGGCTGCTACCAGGCTGCTCACACTGGCCAAGCCCCAGATTCAGGACTAAGGCCAGACCCAGGCCCAGCATATCAGACACAGGAAACTTACAGTTCTTGCCCTTTCATCAGCTGCTACTTTGGTGAGAAATCAAGTCAATCTCAAGAAGAAGTTGCATAACAGAAAAAGAAAACAAAAAGAACATACCTGCTCCGGAGCACCAGAAGTCCAAGCAAAGTTCTCAGTTGCCTCTGATTCTCGTTATTTCTCTTACCACTTGTTTGTTTCTCCTTGTATCAGCTAAAATGGAAACTGAAAGTAGACTAAGCTGTACAAAAAACATATGAAAGCTAATTGTCCCTACATGTTTAATGTTGCATTAATGCTAAAATTGAAATAAAGTATTTTCCGATGTTACCAATTGCTGGCAGAGGCATATATGAAATATTTACAGATTTGAGTGTGTCTATTTGCTGCAGATTAGAGAAGAAGTCAGAAAGCACACAGTCACTGTAGGGTGCTGTCCCATTAAATACTGTGCATCAGCTAGCTTTTATCCTCACTATGTTGGAGGGCTTTCATGGAATCAATTCCAAAAGTACAGGTCTACTTTTAGTGTTCTTTGAGTCAAACATAAAAATTCTTATTTTGTGCGGGAGCAAAATTGTCAACTGAGAGTTCTTTCTCATATCTTATTACTAAATTTTTGATTGTTTATTGGCTATTTGACACATTCTTTTAGTTGTCTATACAAATGATAGTTTACCTCCCAATAATACAGCTCTGCCCATAGCTCAATAGAAAAGTCAGAGGTAAACAAGCAGTGGTGGAACATAGCTATGAATTCCACAGTGTCTTGCTTGATGAGGGGAATTCTGGGTCTGTGGGTGCTTGGGAACAAGTAAGCATGTCTACCATGCTATTCATGAGGAAATGAATCAACCAGCCTGAAGGAGACAGGCCAAGGGGGAAGTGCACAAGTAGACATAAACTGATCATGAAATTGGAGTGTGAATGGAAGTATAGAAAACCCTCCATAAGAATGAGAGTAGATGGAAAATGCTTTTGAAAGCTGGGTGTGATGGTACATATCTGTAATCTTAGTGCTGGGAGCCTGACACAGGAGGGTCTCATAAGCCAACCCCGACTCCACAGCAACAACACTCTGTCTCAAAAACAAACTATAAAGAGTTTTTTGTTTCTTTTTTTATGTGTAAACCGGGGTCTGCAGCATCTCACAACACAGATCAGACTCCTAGTAATCCTCCTGCTTTCATCCTCTTAAGCGTTGGTATTATAGGCATGCCCCACTATGCCCAAGCTCAATTGACATCTCAGTGGGCACCAGGGGCAGGGCTGGCACAGCATGCTGGGGATCAAACCCCAGACCCTGCTCCTGTCTAAGCAAGTGGTTTAGTCCGCTGAGCTACTTGGCTGGTTCTCATAAAGAGTTTTTCTTTTAATAATTTTATTGAGGAAAAAATAATGAGACAGTTTCAAAACCAATTAGTAGCACAGTTTCAATAATTAATACATTCTATATTGTTGTCTTAGTGGCTAGCATAATTCTAAATGGAGAAAAACTGAAATCTTTAACTCTCAGATCTGGTACAAGAAAAGGATGTCCTCTATCACCACTCCTATTCAATATAGGTTTGCAATCATTAACTACAGCTGTTAGACAAGAGGGAGAAATAAAATGAATAAGAATAGGTGAAGAAGTTAACTATCTGTATTTGCACATGATATGATACTCTACTTGGAAGACCCACAAAACTCCATAGAAAAGCTACTAGAATTAATACCTGACTCCAATAGTACAGCGGGATACAAAGTCAATACCCAAAAATCAATACCATTCCTATATACAAATAACGAACACACTGAGAAAGAAGTTATAGAAACAATACCTTTTATAATAGCACCAAGGAAAATGAAATGCTTAGGAATTAATCTAATAAAGAAATAAAAGATCTATTCAATGAAAATTACAATACGCTGAGAAAAGATATTGTAGAGCATTTCAAATAATGGAAAGTTATTCCCTGCTCCTAGATAGGAAGAAGCAACATTGTGAAGATGGCCCTACTGCCAAAATTATTGTACAGATTTAATGTAATACCCACCAAAATTCCAACAAAGCACCTCACAGATCTAGAAAAATCATTCCTAAGATTGAATTGGAACTAGAAAAGACCTAAAATAGCAAAGGCAGTAATAGACAACAAAGAAAACAGAGGAGGCATTATAATTCCCAACTTGTAATTACAGTAGAAAGCTACTGGGATGAAAATCAGCATGATATTGGAAAAAAATAGACCTAAGGATTAATGGAATAGATTAGAATATGCAGAAGGTACTATAAACCCACTCAGCCACCTTGTCTTTGACAGAGGCACCAAACTTGCTTACTGGAAGAAAGATAGTCTCCTTAACAAATGGTGCGAGAAAAACTGGCTCTACATACTGAAAACTAAGCTGGACTCAAGTCTATCACTGTGTACTAAAGTAAAATAAAAATTGATTAAAGATCTAAATATTAAAACAGAAACACTTAATCTCCTGGAAGAGAAAGTAGGAGGAACTTTTGAATACATAGGGGTAGACAAAGAGTTCATGAACAAAAATCAAACTGCATGTATAACACTTGAAAGAATTAACAAATGGGACCTCCTCTTATTGAGTTTTTGCACAACAAAAGAAATTACAACAATGTGAAAAGACAACCCACAGATTAGGAAAAAAATGTTAACTAATAAGCACTCAGGCAAAAATCTTCTCTCTAGGATTGATAAAGAACTAAAACACATTAAGGGCCCAAAATTTAAAGACCCAATCCAGAAAAGAGCATCCGTGATGAGCACACACTTCTTACAGGAAAAAATTCGAGAAACTAATAAATATGTGAAAAAATGCTTCACATCACTATCCATCTGTGAAATGCAAAGTTAAACAACACTGAGATACCATCTCACTCCAGAAAGAATGGCTATCATAAAGAAATCAACAACAACAAATATTGGAGAGGTTGTGGGCAAAAAGGAACCTTTCTCCAGTTCTGGTGGGAATGTAGACTGGTGAAACCACTAAGGAAATCAATGTGGAGACTCCTTAAAAAACTAGGACTGAAAATCCTATTCAAAACAGCTATCTCCCTGCTGAAAATTTTTCCAAAAGAGCTGAAAACATCATATCACAATGATATATGTGCACCTATGTTTATGGCAGCACAATTTGTGATAACCAAATCTTGGGAGCAACAAAAGTGCCCATCACCTGAGGAATGGATGAAAAAGATGTGGTACTTTTATATATGGAGAATTACTCAGCTATAAAGAATGATAAACTTAATGTCTTCATATACAAGTGGATGCTACTTGAACACATACGCATAAGTAAAATAAACCATATCTTACATCTCTAGGGTAACAACTCAAAAGATTAAATTAATAATTGAAAGATATGACACAGCTAAAGGGAAAGCTAGAACTTAATGATTAAACAATGAAGAGAGGGCAAGGACAAAAGCTATGAAATATGACAGAGACAAAACCAAAGATTCATATACACAAGATGGTTGAGGCAATGATCTAGAGAATCTCTATCAGGTTTTTGAAAACAGCAGCTAACTGGTAGGATTCTCACCCTGACTAACTATATATGCTGATACCTTTGAAGTAGGCAACTGTACTGAAGAGAGCAATGTGTGATACCAGGGCCATGCTTGGAATGCATGCTTTTTTTTTTGTCTTCTAAATACGTACTGTTTATCGTGTATATCAATTACTGCTATACTGTCTCTCAAGTAAATGTTTGTTTAAGAAAAGAGTAATAAATGAAAACAAGAGACAAGAAAAAATTAATAGGACTGTCCTGCTACAATGCTGTATATGTTTAGATTTCTAAATTTCTATGTAATAATATGTAATTATTTCTTTCTAATTTTAAATATTCTTTTTTTATTTTTTTCATATTCTGTAAGGATTTAAATTTTAACATATCAGTGTCTAATGGAAAATACCTGTTGCACGTTATATCTAAGATGTTTGATATTCAGATAGTGAAGTTAAGCTCAACTGCCTATGTTATAGGCTAATAATATCATTAATCTTCTCTTATGAAGGGTTAACAATTTAAGTTTGCAGACCAAAAATTAGCAAGAAGGAGAGCTGCATGCTGTTGCATTTGGATTAAGGAACTGCACCGAAGATAGAATGTGTAATAGTAGGGTCATGATTGGAATGCTTGTAATTCTGGTTTTCTAAATATGTACTGCTTTTCATGATAGACCGATTATGGCCAGACTGTATCACAAGTAAGTTGTTTTTTTCTTTAAGATGTTCCATATTATGCCTAAGATGTTTAATATTCAGACAGAGAGTGAGGTTAAACCCACCTGCATATGTTGTAGGGCAATAATAAGCTTCTCTTCTGGAGTTTGCAGACTAGAAATTAGAGAAAAAGAGGGATGCAAGGACAGCCAACATTTTGGCCTAGCTTTTCAAGGTCAATGAAGACTCAGAACATAGGAGAACCTGTGCTGTAACATGCTGCAACTCATTTGTGCCCCAAATTTTCTGTTCAAGGAGATCATGGGGCCACAGAGAAAAGTGATAGATGATGTAGTCTCCTAAAGAGAGTCACATGGAGAGAAAACATTCTCTTAGGCTTTCATAGAGAGAAAATAATGGTCAACAATGATCATTGCTTGATCAAGCAATGGCCGTGACTCATCCACATGTCTGACACTGACAAAGGATCTACAAATTGTGGTAGAGATTTTTGGGATAAGTCTTGAAGGTACTTGACTAACTGTATTTGATACAAAAGTTACATTCTTTGTTATATAGATCTTGTTTTATTTTTCTCTTAACCATCTATCAGAAAAGTGTAGAAATGAAGTATGAAAAGTGAATCCATCTTAATATGCTGAGCTGTGGAAGGCTGAAGTCATCAGATTCAGACATTGCCAGTCCTGTGAATAACCCATTACTATTGTGGAGTACTAGACTCTATTGGAATATTTTGCTGAATTCATGGACCTACAATATTTGGATGGCAATGGAATACCCATCTCTGACAAAGCTAAACAAAAAAGGTGATATAATTGAAGGACAATTTTGTATCTGTATATACAAAGTAGTTAGGATAGATATATAGCTACTTTTCTCTCTCTCTCTCTATTTTTTTTTGTGAAAGTAATGGGGGTTTATTTTAAAGCCTGTGCCGGCACAGGATCACCAGGCAACTGTGCCACGATGACCCCCAGCCTTAGATCACTCGGGATTATATAGCACTTTTGGTGGGGAAGCGGCAAGCAGAGTATACAGAAGCCAATCGCATGCGTTAGCTAGGCTGACATTTGAAAGGATAGGATAGTTTGTATTGCCCTTTACATTGGTTGGCTAGATTGTCTATGTGTTCACCTTGTGGTTTTTCGTGGAACGGGTGTGGTGTCGTAAAGGGGAAGCTGTGTTATGGGAAAGAACATTTGGTTATTTTGAGATGTTTTGTTAGTGGGTGTGGGGTAACTGACAGGGTGAGAGTCATGAGGGAGTTTTTGGGAGCCACATTCCCCCCTTTCAGTGGTCCCCAGTTTTTAATCTTAAAAAATTGTTTCTATATCTGGTCTGGGTAAAGGCTGATATTGTTGTCTTATTATCATCAGCTTGATGGAGGCCATATGTTATGATTTTATTTAGCAGACATGGCCCGATGGTGAGGGCTAAAAGGAGGAGTAGGAGTGGTCCAGCTAGGGCTGAGAGGAGTGTAGTCAACCAAGGTGAGTGGTTGAACCAGGACTCAAAGAGTCCTTGTTGTTGTTGGCGCTCTTTTTCTCATTGTTGTAATATCTCCCTGAGTTTTGACATAGAATCTTTGACTACACCCGAATGGTCAGCATAAAAACAGCATTGCTCTCTAAGAGCGATGCATAGACCTCCCTCCTTGAGGAGGAGGAGATCTAGCTCCCTTTGGTTCTGTAGCACCACCTCGGAGAGGGAGGTAAGGGATGTTTGTAAGGCCGAGATGGAAGTCTCTATAGTCTTTAGGTCTGTGTCTATGGCCTGTTGTAGCTGGGAAGAGATTTGAGCGCCTTGGACTAAGGCTGCAGTTCCCGTGGTGGCCCCAGTGGCGGTCCCAGCGGCGGCTAGGGCTCCCATAACAACTGCCAGGGTGAGGGAGACTGGCTCTCTCTTTTTTCGGGTGGGCCCTTGGATCTTATCTTCTAACTCTCCAGGAGAGCGGAGGTAGACTCGGGGGAGGATAGTTACCATAATGCAGTGTTCCGCTGATGTGTTGAAGACATCAGTGGAGAGGCAAGGGGTTAAGACTGAGTGAGATTTGGGTTAGTTGAGTTGAGGGTAGAGAAGGATCCCAAAATTAGCTCATATAGACCTTTTTGAGGGAGGGGCGTACGGTTTTTAGTGGGAGTGGGAGCCTTTTTTTGTCCTGGGGTGTGGCCCTGGGTAGTAGCTAAGACAGGGTTGGGGCCTATCCCGTTGGACACCGTGGGTGGGGCTTCCTTTTTTATGAGTAGCAGGGTCCCCCGATCTGTCCCCTCTTCATAGAAACGGAGGTCCCATGTGTGGCCTATCACCCAGCTAGGATCACTGGGCTGGGAGATATTAAGCCAGACCTCAGTGCAAGGCGGTTGGCCGCGTATCTAGCCGTGACCTTGGCTCTCAGCTAAGTTCCGGGCCCAGCTGAGGGGCCTCCCCAGGGTGAGAAAGCGGTCTCCTTTAAGGAGCCACGCCGTGGTTAGCATTACACAATCCCACTTGGCACAATAGTATTCCCCCGGGCCACCACAGTAGCCCTTTCCCGTAGCAGGGCACATATACACGGAATCTGTGCGGATGCAGGGTCTTCCACCCGGGTCTTTGGGGAACAGTTGGCATGTTTGGACCAGGAAACGGGGAGGGCCAGACCCAGTCCATGTTGTTACCTGGACATTGCCCTCCCACCGGATGAGGCTCCATTTCCAAGGTTGATGAGGGTTGGAGTTATCTCCCTTGGCTAGGCCCAGGGTTAGTAACCCTACGAACCCGAATCCTAAGAGGATTATCAATCTTTTCCATAGTCCATTCATGGTCAGATGGCTGAGGTGCTGGCTTGAGATGGGACGCATGGATCCAAGAAGCAATGCCGTCAACCTTGACTGCTGTGGGCGTAATTAGCAGCACCAGTGGGGCTGTAGGCTCTCTGTCTGGTGACGGCAGACATAGACGAAGTCTCCCACCTCGTATTGATGTGGCGTGGGCCCCTCTCCAGGCTGGTATGCTGCTGAAAGCTGGCGCCAGAGGACCTTTTGGATCTGGTCCAGGGCGATGAGCCCCGAGAGGCAACTGGCGGCCATTGGAGTCTCTCCCTCCCGCTTAGCGATCCCGGATGAGCTCCCAAATGTAAGGTCCGTGGAGCGGGGCGAGAGAGAGGAGTCTAAGAGATGAGGCCTTGTGAAAGTATGGGGGTTTATTTTAAAGGCTGTGCCGGCACAGGGTCACCAGGCAACTGGGCCACGGCGACCACTACTTTCTCTTAATTCAATAAGAAGAAAGATCTGTACTAATAATATTTGGACAGGATATCATGTCTGCATCTTGTGCTATGAAGGACTACTGCAAAGATAACAACATGCAATGTATTAATTGTTGTAGCTCTCCTACTAACCTCTTTTGAAGCTGTCACATTACAATTTTTTTCTCAATAAAATTATTAAAAAATCTCAACATTCTGAAACTGAGCTGCTTTCTAGGGAATTATATTTTTAATGGAAGACTCCTTTATATAACCATCTTTTTTCTTTAGCTCCCATTTCTTTTGCATGGCATTCTTATTTCTAAAGATTTGTCTTACCATGCCTTTTCTACTTATAAGCTCACATGAATAGAGTTGCAGAAAAGTAATGTATGTCTGAAGAGAAATACAGATACTGATGTAGGGTGTAGAGCTCCAGCACAGTTTGTATGCATAAAGGAACAACAAAAAAAAACCTATTGGACAAAAATAGGGGTATTCTGAAGAAGACCATTGACTCTTGCCAGGATTAGCTGCTCATTTTCTCACAGTAGCTTCTTTTTCTCACTTAAAAATCTGTTGTATTTCTGAGTGCCAGGAATGGGTTTTGTGGTAACAAAGTAGCTTTTCTATTTTACTCAATGCCAACCCTAATAAGTCCACTTGCTACACATAGTTTATGCTTCTAAATTCTCTGGTGAGCACATTGTTATGTCTGCAATAACAGGATGTATTACACTCCACACCCAGTTTCCTTGGCTGCACCAAGAGGGTAATGCGTCACTACCCTTGATTTATTTGGACATAATTTGGATAGTTTTGATCTGTGATTATCAGAAGCTTGCCTACAATGATTACCTTTTCTCTCTCTCTCTCTCTTTTTTTTTGGTCTTTTTGAGACAAGGTCTCACTATGCAGTTCAGGCTGGCCTTAAGCTCATTTTGTAGCTCAGGCTGGTATCAAACTCACAATAATCCTCCTGCCTCAGCCTCTTGAGTGCTGGGACTACAGGCATGCACCATCTTTTAAGACTGTTCTATTTTTTTTTTTTCTACCAAGGATTGAACTCAGGACCTTGTGTTTGTCATGCAGGTTTTTATGTTACTGAGCTAACTCCCTGGCCCCCTGGTTTCAGTTTTTTTTTTTTTTTTTTTTTTTTTTGGTGGAACAGGGGGTTGAACTCGGGCCCTTGTACTTGCCAGGTAAGCACTTATTCTACTGAACCATCTCCCTTGCCCCTTCAATGTTCTATTGTATCATAGTTTCCCTTTAGCTACTTATTTAAAAACAAAAAAAGTTCCTTAGTTGACGACATTTAGCTAAATTCCATTTAGTTTAACACAGTAAAACATGAAACATTTCCTTCTGGGTTACAGAAAAAGAAAGTGAAGAGTTCTTAGGCTTGCTATTTCAGTCACTTTGAGGAGGAATACATAAGCTTACAAGGTTTTGGGGTTTGAGAGTTCAATGCTTGTTTTGGATTTGGGTCTTACTGCCAGGAGTACTGCTTTAGGCAAGCAAAGGAGATTTTAACTCCAAATGAAACAAATAGAAATTGAATAATTCTTCTATTAGATTGTGCAGAAATATACATGATCCATGCAAGAAAGAAGTGCAGGATATGTGAATAAGAATCAGCTTTATCATCCTTTTTATAAGTACCGCGCGCTAACCGATTGCGCCACTGGAGCGTCTTTTATCATCCTTTTTAATAGATGAGTAGTAAGTGTGATGGAATCTACCAGATTGTCTTAGAATCAATGGACTGTTGAACGTGGTTATTATAAACATAAGCAAATAAATACATTTTAGGATTTCAAGTGCACCAGTTTTGAGTTTTCAGTGTTTTTCTGATGCCAAACAGAGACAGTTAGGAGACATGAGGACAGGAAGAGCAGGCAGAGGGAGGCCATTTTATGTTAGCATCTGTGCAAGTGGGTTGTGAGGATTTCCACTGGTGAGGATAGCATGAACTCTTGTTTCCCGTATTGAGACCTTTACAGCAGACTGTGAACAAGCCCAAGAAAGAGGAGCAGTACAAGGGAGTGGGGCACATTGTCTCTCCTCTCAGTGATCTCTTAATGGAAACATTTAGCCACTCTGAGCAGCAAGAGTTGCACACCTTGGGGTTACCTTGCTCTTCTCCCTTTGCCTCCAACAGTTTCCCAGTGTGTAATTTATGGTTATTGTTTTGGGTACTTTTTTTAGGGAAGGGTCTACAGGGTGTTCAGAGTCTCACTACTAGATTGAGCTTGTTGACAAGCTTTGTTTGATCTGCTTGTTTACAGACTCCCAAGAGCTAGGATTACAGGTGTGGGCTACCACAAGCAGTCTCAATTCCCATCTCAGCATAGCCCAGGGATGGGACCAGCAAGACAGGCCTGGGGATCAATCCCCTGGCCCCTGCACCTGCTTGTAGGTGCTTTAATCTGCTGAGCTATTTGGCTGGCCTCTTCATGGTTATTGTTAACTTCTATCTTTCCATTCAAATCCTCAACTTTTCTTGAAAAATACTCACTAGTAAAATGACTATTCTTTTCATATCAATACACAAATATATTTACATGTGTATATATAATATCCTTATATTGGCCTCTAGAAATATTCACTATCATTCTCTGTTATTCTTCTAGATTTTTTTCTTGCTTATTCAGGGACTATTTTTGGATTGCAATGTCATGAAACTTATATATGCTTCTGATTTAAAATAAATAATAAAAACACAAGTTGAATAATAAATATTATTAATTGTAAGCAAATAAATCATGATCAGCTGAGATAGATAGAAATATTATAGGCAGTCAGACAGGGCTAGGCCATCAAGGAGCCAGTACTGAAGACCAGATGCCCTGTAATTGTGGGACAAGCACACAGTATTTGTCTGTGGGCCAGGCCTCAAAATGAAAGAACAAACAGATGCATACCTCCCTAGAGGTAGACATCAGGGATCAATATTCTAAATAGTTATCTATCACCTGGAAAAGTCCATAAACAGTGACTAACCCAAGCTCCACAGAAAAACCCATGTTCTGTATTCATGCCCACTTGCTACGTGACTCACTTACCCATTTGGTCCTGCATTTAATCAATTTTATCTGAGCAATTGGGGTTATAGTCTCATTGGCTGAATGTAGTTTTGTCCCACCTTATGCCAACATAGAGAATTCTCATGTTTTTCACATTTATTGGTAAAAATCTAATCATTTTATACCAGCATGACCTCATGGTTTTGCTCTATAAAAATACCTAGAAAGAGCAGAGTCTTTGGCAACCCATTCAAGTCCCCTTCTGTCCATCTCTCAAACAGAAGTTTTCTTTCCTCCAATAAATATACTCTGCTCTTAGCCTACATTGTCCCTAAAATATAGTCTTTGGTTTTAAAGAATAAATAGGTACATAATTGGCTCCAATTATGGAGTGACTAGGAAGACAGGCATTGCAGAGAAGAAACAGCACATGGCAGGCATAAGGTAGCAAAGCAAACATAGGACCACAACATTTGTTTCTGTCCCTATTATATTTTATACAGGCTAAGAGGATTAGTGTGGTGCCAGACCAATCAGTAGAGTAATTTAGAAATCACACAACTTAATCGCAGCAACACACACTCTAGATCTCAGAACCTCTGAAAAAACCCCAGCTAAGACTGCATGGTGCTCTGGGGAGACACCTAGACTCAAGCCATAACATTATATTAATGCCAGATTGACAGTGCAATCACTCTAAAGGTGCCAACATATATCGGACACTTTTAAATTTAAGGCAATCATTAACATTTCTGAATCTCTGAGAAAAAATTCTTTCCTTTTCTAAGTAATTTTATTGAGAAGGAGACAGTAATGAGATAGTAAAACAAGTTAGTAGGATAGTTGCAATAACTAACATTGCATATTGTTGTCTTTGTAATAATTATTCATAGTACAAGATGCAAACATGATATTTTGTCTAAACTTTATACTTCTCTACTGGATGTTTAAGGTCAAGATAAAGCAAGACTTATATAACAAGAAATGGAACTTTTGTATATGACAAGGTCAGTCAAATCCACTCAGGATTTACTCTGAAACCCTGTGCTGCAGTTTGTAGATCATTGTCAGTGTCAGCCATGTGGATGAGTCATCGGTATTGCTTATATTTGCTCTTTGTGAAAGCCTGAGAGAATGTTTTCTTTCTAGCTCATGCTCTTTAGAGGCATTGCACATCACTGATCACTTTCCTCTGTGGCCCCATAATCCCCTTGATCAGAAAATTTGGGATGCAACTAAGTTACAGGATGTTACAATACATGTTCCTCTATCTTCTGAGTCTTCACTGACCTTGAAAGGCTAAGGCCAAAATGTTTGCTGTACTTGAAGCCCTTCTTTTTCTCTAATTTTTGGTCTATGAACTTAAGTTGTTAACCTTCCAGAAGAGAAGCTTAACAAAATTATTACAAGCAATTAAGCTTAACCTCAGTATCTGACAGAATATCAAGTATCTTATACAGCAAGGAACAGGAATTTCCATCAAGTATTGATATGTTAAGCTTTAATTCCCTACAGAATTTGAAGAAAACAAATTAAACAAATAAAAATATTTAAAAAATTAGAATAAGCAATTACATATTTTTACATAGAAATTTAGAAATCTAACCATATATAGCATTGCAACAGGACAGTCCTTTTACATTTTTATCTTGTCTCTTGTTTTCATTTAATAAATGACACCTTTTTTTTCTAACAAGCATTTTTTCTAACACCATGGCAGTAATTAGTATGACATGACAAACAATATGTATTTTTTATAATTTTTAGTTTTTGAGGGGTTTACATTTCATTGGAAACCTTAAACACTCTTTAGACTTCAACTGAGGCTCTTATATGACCTAGAAAGATACTGTTTTCACAGTTAACAGCAAAGTGAAGTGCAGGACAGATGAGAGCTTATTCTATCAGGAGGTGCTCATGACATGTGCTCTTTGGCCAGTTTATCAGCTTTTGCCACAGCTTCTTCAATGGGTCCCACCATGTAAAAGGCCTGTTCTGGAGAAGGTCATAGTTGCCTGCCAAAAACTGCTGGAATCCTTTGATGGTCTCCTTCAGGGGTACCAGCTTCCCTATATACCTTGTGAAGACCTTAGCAACCTGGAATGGCTGAGACAAGAAACACTGTATTTTCTGTGCTTGGGACATAGTCAACTTGTCTTCCTTGGAACGTATATCCATACCCAGGATGGCAATGATGTCCTGGAGGGATTTGTAGTTCTGAAAGATCTTTTGTACCCCATGGGCAACATCAAAATGCTTGCTGCCAACAATGTTAGGATTCATGATGTGAGAGGTGGAGTCTAGAGGATCCATGGCTGGATAGATTCACAGCTCAGCAATGTATTGGGAAAGCACAGTAGTAGCGTCCAAATGGACAAAATTAGTAGCAGGGGTAGGGTCAGTCAAGTCATCAGCAGGGACATAGATAGGTTGTACAGAGGTGATAGATCCTTTCTTGGTGGTGGAGAATCTTTCTTCCATAGTACCCATGTCAGTTGCTAGGGTTGGCTGATAGCCTATAGCAGAACAAATTCTGCCCAGTAAGGCAGACACCTCTGAGTCAGCCTGGGTGAAGGAAAAGATGTTATTGATAAACAGCATTACATCTTGACCTTCTTGTTCTTTAGAATATACAGCCACAGTCAGCCCAGTCAGGGTTACCAGGCATGAGCACAAGGTGATTCATTCACTTGACCATATACCAATGCTATCTTTAAGTTAGCATCTTTCAGATTGATTACAGAAGATTCAATCACTTCATGACATAAGTCATTGCCTTCTCGTATCCTTTCACCCACACCAGCAAACACAGAGTAACCACCATGGGCTTTGGCAATATTGTTGATTAATTCCATGATCAACACTGTCTTGCCAACTCCAGCACCATGAAACAGCCCAGTTTTGTCACTTCTGGCACAGGGATCTAGCAGATCCATAACCTTGATCCCAGTCACCAAAATTTCGTGCTCAACACTCAACTTCATGAATTCAGGGGCCTCAGCGTGAATAGGAGCAAATTATGTGGTTTTGATAGGCTCTCTCTCATCAATAGGTTCTCCAATGACATTGATGAAGCTGCCCAAGGGATCAGGACCAATAGGAATTTTGATTGGTGCATCAGAATCCCCGATTTTCTGGCCTCTGACTAGGCCTTCTGTACTATCCATAACAATCATTCTTACTGAACTCTCACACAAATGCTGAGCCACTTCCAAAACCAGACAGGTCTCCCTGCCTTGCACTTCCAAGGAATTCAGAATGGGTGGTGATCCTCCATCAAACTGTACATCCTCCACTGCACCTATGACATCACGATGTGTCTGGTGGCAGAGCCTGACTTGGATGATGGAGGTGTTTGCACCGCATAGTCTCTGGCAGGCTGGACCACTGCCAGGGAGGCTTGCAGTAAAAGTGAGCTTGGGGTAGTAATGCCAAAGGGCTGAGTCCCCACAAGGCCCTAGAGGCCAACGCGGCAGCCACACGACTCACAAGACTCAACATTACGAAGTCCAGGTGGAGACTTCAGTATGTATTTGGAAGCCCAGAATGACAGGTATTTAAGCATGACCCTAATATTACACATTGCTATCTCTATTGCAGTTTCTCAGTTCACAGGTGTCAGCATACATAGTTAGTCAGGGTGAGAATTCTGCCAACTGCTAGTTTCAAAAGCCTGCTGTCAACATTCATTAGGTTCTAAAAAAAATTTAGTCATTCATGGAGCATAGAAACTTCACTTTAATTTTTTGTTCCTACGAAGCTTCCAGTTAATGCAGGCATCACTGATAATCATGGAGGAAAATGGAAAGTTTTATATGATGGAAGAATTAAATAATAATAATAAGAGCTAGTTATGAATCAATTCAGCTATGGCTTGAAGAGAAGACTCTCTTCTAGAGAATAAAGAAGGATCTTTTTCAGATGCAAAGGTTAACACAGACATATCATGCCTCTTCTTACTGAGATTCATTCAAAATTAATGACGACAAAGAAAATAAGGGGCATTATCATAAGTTAACTGCCAAGACATCATCTCTCTTGAAAATTCACTTTAAAACTGAACCCCATTTTAGCATCCTTCTGAATGAATTCTTGTTCAGGCTCTTGGTTCTTCCTGGAATGGACATCACTCAAATGAATGAGAAGAATCACAGCTGTCTAGAAACTATATGAACCAGCAAATCAGTTGTTGAAAATACATTATGATTGAAATATCCTTTCTATCTCCAATTTCTTTCACAATCTTTCCTAAGTGTATGTTTCAGGAATGTTTTCTAAGGAACAGTTCACATACAAATGTACCTCTCAGGATAAGTTTGCAGACCAAAAATTAGAGAAAAAGAAAGGCTGCAAGGACAGCAAATATTTTGGCCCTAGCCTTTCAAGGTCAGTGGAGACTCACGACATAGGCGAATTTGTACTGTGACATCCTATAACTCAGTTATGTTCCAAATTTTCTGATAAAGGAGATTATGGGGTCACAGAGGAAAGTGATCAATGATGTAGATTATGACCAAGGAAAGTCACATGAAAAGAAAACATTCTCTCAGATTTTCACGGAGCCCAAATTTGTGAAGCAATGGTTATGACTCATCCACATGGCTGACACTGACAAAAGATCTACAAACTGCTGTAAAGGGTTTCAGGTAAGTCCTGAGGGGATTTGACTGAATGTGGCACATACACAAGTTACATTTTTGTTATATATATCTTTGTTCATCTTGGTCTTAACCATTCAGCAGAAAAGTATAATATCAAAGTAAAAAAAAAAGTAAAGCCATATTAATATGTAAAAGACTCAAGTCAACAACTTCTGAAACTGCCAGACTTGTGAATAACACACTAATATTATATACCACTAGACTATATTGGATTACTCTGCTTAATTCATGCACCTACAATATATGAATGGCAATAGAATACATATCTCTGACAAAAGTATACAAAAAAGGGGATATAAATAGACCATTTTGTAGTGAAAAAAATTTATCTGTATATACAAAATAGCACAAATATACAGCTACTTTCTCATAGTTCAATGAGAAGAAGGTTTTGTACTAATAGTGTTAAGACAGAATATCATATCTACATCTTGCCCTAGGAACAACTACTACAAAGAAAATAATGTGCAATGTATTAATTATTATAACTGTACTAATAATCTAATAATCTATTTTGAAAATATCTCATTGTCACTTATTTCTCACTAAAATTATTAAAATTAAAAAGGTTATGCTCCCCAGACAATACAATAAATAGTAAATACACCAGAAGTCTAAAAACTGAGATGCTAACATTGAATTTTTTGTGTACACAATGAGCTATCTGGGTGGCAGGCAGGCCAGGGGGATGGATGGTATGGCACACAGAGACTTGGAACATAGAACCTATGTGTTTATTAATGTTTCTGTATAGATCCATTGATCTTACTGCAAATGGTTCTACCTGGGGAGACACGGTGACAGGAATGAGAAAGACAGACAAGAAGATAAAAGCTGGGCTAGGTAGTTGGTAGTCTGCATCATGGGCAAGACTCACATGCCAGCACAATGAAACCTATGTTTATGTATATCTTTTGCAGGCCCAAGCTCAGCCCCTATAAGTGTGTGGTAGAACTTTAGAGTTTCCCTGCACCCATAGGACCTTTCTGGACCAAAACCCAGGCTAGCTGCATGAGTGAGACTCTCTACCATGCTCTCTGGACCCCACCACCCCCTCTGGGACACCAGCCACCAAGCGTGCCAAGTGAGGGAGAACTTCTGCGATGCTCTCAGGACCCCCAGATATAGCCCAAGCTCAGGCCTTGAGTGTGTGGGAAAGCTTCCAGCATCCCTACCCCTGTGGGACCTCTCAAGACCAAAGCTCAGGCACACCACGTGAGTGAGCTCAGGGAACCTCCACACCCTGGAATTCCCCCTGCACAAGCACGCCAAGTGAGACAGAACCTCTGAGATTCCATTAGACTACATACTTAGCCAAAGCCCAGGCCCTGCTAATGTGCTTCAGAGTGTCTGTGCTCCCCTGAGCCCCCTGAGTCAGGGTCCCAACAGATGGGTACAATAGGTTCACTATTATGCCAGAGGGGCACAACAGGTTTACTTTCAAGGGCTACAGGACGAAGGAGCTGAACACAACAGCTAGACCCAAGTCAGGCATAACTGGATAAACTCACACTTAATAGATTTGCACACAAATTTCAGTAGGTGCTAAGGTCATAACTGCACCAAAGCTCTACACCAAAGGTCAGAGATCAGTGCTATATGGGATGACAAAGAGAAGGAGCAAAATGCAATCTCAGGCCTCAAGTCCACACAGAAAAAGTGCAGAGGACATTAACTCAGCTGAAATGTATCAATTAATAGCATCAGAACTAAAAAAACAATGGCAGAAAGCTATAGAGGAATCAAGATCAGAATTAATTCCTGAAATAAAAAATCACTGAAGTAATAGCACCTGAAGTAAAGGATCAAATACAGACACATATGTAGGAAATCCAATCTGAAAAAACTGCAGGAAAAGAATTAATACCTGCTCCTACAGATGACATTGATAAAATAATAGAGGAGATTAGAAAAAATGACAGATTCCTTGAATGAGCAACACAGGAAAGAAATAGATCACATGAAACAGAGTCAAAGAGATATAGAGGAATAGAAAATCTCCATTAAAAGCCTGCCAAACCATTTGAGTGAAAGGGAAGACAGAGTTTCAGATCTTGAAGACGCTGGTGCAACTAGTGAAAAGGTAAGAAAAGATCTCTTAAAAACAACTAGGATGAAGGAAAAAATAATTCATCACCTGCAAGATGATGGAAACATCAACAATGTGAGACTAATAGGCAACAATGAAAAAGAAGGAGTCAATACAAATGATATAAAAAGAACATAGGCAGAAGTAATAACAGAAAACTTCCCAAATGTGAGTAATCAATCTGACATTCAGGTAACTAAAGCATACAGAAGGCCAAATAACTTCAACTCACTTAAGAACACACTAAGACATATAATAGTCAAGATAACAGAAATACAACAAAAGAATAATGTACAGAAAGCCACTAGAGAAAAGAAACAGATTATATTGAAAGGAAAACCCATCAGAATTATAGCCAATGTCTCTTCACAAACCATGAAGGCAAAGAGAGCATGGAGCAGAGAACTTCAAGTCCTCTATGAAAACAAATTCCAGCCCAGATTACTATGGCCAGCAAAACTCTCTTTCAAGTTTGATGGAGAACTGAACTACTTCCATGACAAAGAACAAGTAAAGAATTTCACGATGACAAAGCCAACACTACGCAGACTACTGAAAGATGTTCTAGAGAGGGACCAAAATGATCACAACTCCATGAACTAGAAAAACAGAAACCTACTGAATAGGGCAAACAATTAAACACAGGACAAAAAGGAATAGACGACAGCAGGGAAATAACATGGCAATTGTAACTCAACACATTTCAATTATAACCATTAAAGTAAATGGACTCATTTCACCAATTAAGAGAAGCAGACAGACACAGTGGATTAGGAAACAAAATCCAACAATATGCTGCATACAAGAAACACACTTAACTCGTGAAGAAATTCATAGGTTGAAAGTCAAAGGATGGACGACAATACTATATTCTCCAGCACCTCAGAAAAAAGCAGGGGTAGCATTCTGTTCTGAGACAGTCTCAACTTCAAACCAAGAATGATCAAATGAAATGAAGAATGCCACTATGTAGTTGTTAGAGGAAAAATTCAAAAGGAAGAGGAAACACTCATAAATATCTATGTACAAAACATGGGAGCAACCAAATATAAAAGACAAATCCTAATGGACATGAACAATCTAATATCCAATACCACAGTCTTAACAGGAGATCTTAACATGCCCTTATCCCAAAAGGATAGGTTGAGCAAACAAAAAATTAGCAAAGAAATAGCAGAACTGAATCAGAGGTTGGAACAAGTGACTTGGTGGATATATACAGAGTCTTCCACCAAACAGAGCTGAATATACATTTTTTTTCAGCTGCACATAGGTCATTTTCTAAGATAGACCACGTACTTGTCCATAGGTCATGCTTAAGAATATGAAAGAAAACAGAAATTATCCCATGCATATTATCTGACCACAGTGCAATGAAACTGTAGATAAACAACAAAAGTAATCAACCCCCCAAATTCATTGAAATTAAACAACACTCCACTAAGCAATACAGGAAAAATATTGATGAAATTAGACAAGAAACTCAACAGTATCTACCATACAAAGAAAATTCAAAGACAAATTATCAGAATTTATGGAATGTGATAACAGCAGTTCTCAGAGGGAAATTTATAGATTTGAATATACACATTAGGAAAACAGAACGGGAAAAAGTAAACACTCTAGTGCTACACCTTCAACTTCTAGAAAAGGAAGAGCAAACCAAACATACAGCCCAAAGACAGGAAGAAATCATAAAGATTAGAACAAAGACTAATTTAATTGAGGCGAAGAAAACAGTTCAAAGAATTAACGAATCAAAAAGCCAGTTCTTTGAAAGATTAAGTAAAATCAATAAGGCACTAGCTAACCTCATCAAAAAGAGGGAAGAAAAAATTCAAATACAAGCAATAAGGAATGCAAAGTGTGTCATCACCACAGACCCAATGGAAATTCAAAACATTATCAATAGTGACTTTGAGGATCTTTAGTCTCACACAATAGAAGACACAGATAAAATGCACAGAATCCTAGAAAGCTACAAATTGCCAAAACTGAATCAAGAAGATAAAAGAACTCTCAATAGCACTATAACAGCCAACAAAATATGAAATGTCATAAAAAGATGCAGACAAATTAAAATCCAGGCCCTGATGAACTCACAGCTGAATTGTACAAGAAATTTACAGAAGATATAATCCCTACACTCCTCAAATTCTTCAGTGAAATTGAAAAGCAAGCAATCCTTCCAAAATGCTTCCTGGAGGCAAGTATTATAGTGATACCAAAACCAGGGAAAGATGCAGTGAACAAAAAGAACTGCAAGCCTATCTCCCTCATGAACATGGATGCAATAATCCTCAATAAAATCCTAACAAATAGAATACAGCAAATAATCAAGAAGATCGTACACCACTACCAGTAGGATTCATTCCAGGGATTCAAGAATGGTTTAATATTCAAAAATGTATTAAAATAATACACTATACCAATAGGTTGAAATCTAGAAACCACATGATCATCTCAATTGATGCAGAAATGGCTTTTGACAAAATCATTAAACACTTGAACAGTCATTCACGGTCAAAGCCCTACAGAAAATTGGAATAGAATGCCTCTACTTCAATTTGATAAAAGCCGTCTCTGACAACCTAATGGCTAATATAATTCTAATTTGGGAAAACCTGCAGTCTTTTACTCTCAGATCTGATACAAGCTAGGATGTCCTTTATCACTACTCCTATTCAATATAGTTCCAGAAACATTAGCTAGACTCATTAGACAAGAAGGAGAAATAAATGGAATAAGAATAGATAAAGAAGAAGTTAAATTATCATTCATTGCAGATGTCATCATACCATACTTGGAGGAACAAAATATTGCACAAACAAACAACTAGAATTGATACACAAATTCAGTAGCATTGCAGGATACTAAGTTAATACACAAAAGTGAATAGCATTCCTCTACATAGATAATAAACACACTGAAAGGGAAATTAGAGAAACAATAAATTTTACGATAGCATCGTGGAAAATGAAATACATTGGAATTCATCTAAATAAAGAAGTCAAAGATCTTGTGAAGGAAAAGTACAGAACTCTGAAAAAAAGGATTGTAAAGGATTTTAGAAAATAGAATTATATTCCATGCTCCTGCATAGGAAGAACCAATGTCATGAAGATGGACATACTCCCAAAATTGCTGTAGAGATTTAGTGCAATCTTGATCAAACTACCACCAACATACCTTCCAAACCTAGATAAATCATTCCTAAAATTTATTTGGAACCAGAAAAGACCTAAAACAGCAAAGGCAATCCTGGCCAACAAAGACAAGGCAGGAGGCATCACAATTCCTGACTTGAACTTATACTACCAAGCTGTTGTAATAAAATCAGCATGGTATTGGCAACAAAATAGACCTTAGGATCTATTGAATAGATTAAAAGATGCAGAGGCCTTTACGAATATACTCAGCCACCTTATCTATGACAAAGCAGCCAAACATGCTTGCTGGAAGAAAGATAGCTCTTTAACAATTGGTGCTGGAAAAACTGGCTTTCTACACTCCAAACACTAAGACTTGACCCAGGTCTAGCACCATTCACTAAGCTAAAGTCTAAATGGATTAAAGATCTAAACCTTAAAATATAAACACTGAGTTTACTGGAAGAGAAACTAGGAGGAACTCTTGAAGACATGAGCAGGAGAAGAGCTCATGAACAACGCGCAGGTAATACTTGAAAGAATTAACAACTTGGACCACTTTTTTCTGAGAAAGTTTTGCACATCAAAAGAAATTACCAACAAAATGAAAAGGCATCCCACAAATTTTGAAAATATCCTAGCTAATAAGCACTCAGACAAATGTCTGCTTTCTAGAATACATAAAGAACAAGATATATTAGGGCCCTCAAATTTAAAGACTCAATCCAGAAATGGGTATACCAGATGAACACACACTTCTCAGAGGACGAAATTAAAGAAGTGAATGAATATATGAGAAAATGCTCCACATCAATAGGCATCCATGAAATGCAAATTAAAACAACACTGAAATACCACCTCCTCCCAGAAAGAATGGCTATCACAGAGAAATCAACCAACAATAAATGATGGAGATGCTGTGGGGAAAAGGGAACCCTTCTCCACTGCTAATAGACATGTAGACTAGTGCAACTATTATGGAAATCAATGTGCAGGTTTCTTAAACATCTTGGACTAGAAATAGCATTCAAGCCAGCCCAGAGAAACTGAAAACATCATATCATATTAATATATGTGTACCTATGTCTATAGCAGCATAATTTGTAATCGCCAAATCTTGGAAACAACCAAGATGCCTGTCACATGAGGAATGGCTGAAAAAGATGTGGCATTTTTATATGATGGGGTAGTATTCAGCTATAAAGAATGATAAACTGGAAGCCTTCATATTTCAATGGATGCTACTTGTATATATACTCATAAGTGAAATAAACCATACCCACACGTGTAAACATCATATAATCTCTCTAGTGTAAGAACTCAAAATAATAAATACAAATACAAAGTTATAACACAATTAAAAGGAAGTGAGAACTTGAGGGTTGGGCAAGAGGGCAAAGAGAAACACTGGGGTAATGAGAGGGGCAAAGCCATACATTTATATACATAAGATGGGTTAGGCAGTGCTCCTGAGAGACATCAGCAGATTTTTGAAGCTAGCAGTTAATTGGTAGAGTTCTTACTCTAACTATACATGCTGATATCTGTGAACCAGTAACTGCACTGAAGTTAGAAATGTGTAATAGAAGGGTCATGCTTGGTATGCCTGCTATTCTCATCTTCTACATATGTATTGCTTGTCATGACATACCAATTACTGCCTCTCAAGTAAACATTTTTTTTTTAAAAAGGGTAACAAATGAATAAAAGAGACAAAAAATATGTCACAGCACTGTGCTACAGTGCTGTATACTGTTAGATTTCTAAATTTCTGGGTAGAAATATGTAATCATTTTATTCATGTTTTTAAATATGTTTTATTCTTTAATTGTTTTACTCCATATTCTGTAGGGACTTAAACTTTAACATATCAATGCTTGGTGGAAAATGCCTGCTCCATAGTATACCTAAGATGTTTTATATTCAGACAATCAGTGAGGTTAAACTCAACTACATATTTTGTAGGGTACTAATAAGCTTCTCTTGTGGAGGGTTAACAACCTAAGTTTTCAGAGAGAAAATTGGATAAGTAGAAGGATTGCAAGGACAGCAAGCATTTTGGCTCTAGCCTTTCAAGGTCAGTGAAGACTCAGGACATAGGTGAACCTATAGTTTAACCACATGTAACTCACTTGTACCCAAAGTTTTCTGATCAAGGATATAATGGGGCCACAGAGCAATGTGATCAATGATGTAGAGTGTGCCTATGGTGAGTCACAGGGAGACTAAATATTCTGTCAGACTTTCACAGAGAACAATTTGGTAAAGCAATTGTGGTGATTCATCCACATGGCTGACACTGACAAAGGTTCTACAAACTGTGGTACATGGTTATAAGAGAAATCCTGAGGGTATTTGACTGACCTTATCAGATACAAAAGTTCCATTTCTTGTTCTATAGGTCTTGCCTTATCATGATCTTAACCATCCTGCAGAAAAGTGTAAGAATGAGGTATAAAAAGTAAAGCCATATTAATATGCTGAACTGTGAAATGCTCAAGTCAACAGCTTCTGATATTGCCAGCCCTGCAGATAACCCACTACTATTGTGGACTGCTGAACTGTGTTGGAGTGTTTTGCTGAATTCAAGGACCTACAGTATTTAGATGCAAATGGAATACTCATCTCTGACAGGGCTAAACAAAAATACGGGATACAAAAGAAGGACGATTTTTATCTGTATATACAAACTCGGATAGATAAACAACCACTTTCACTAAATTCAATGAGAAGAAAGATTTGTACTAATAATATTTGGATGGGATATCTTGTCTGCTTCTTGTAATACAGATAACCACTAAGAAGATAAAAATGTACAATGTATGAATTATTGAAACTATCTTATCAGTTTTGAAATTGTCTCATTGTTATTTTTTCTCAATAAAATAAAATAATAATATATATGTATCTTTTGCAAAATTAATAAACATATGACACTAGATTGGCTAGTGACTAGTAGCTGACATTAACCAGTCAGAATGCTTATCCCAGGACTGGATTTTTGAACTCACAAAAAAATTTTTTTTCTGTAAACTAGTAACAGGGTGTTCAAGAGCACTCAGTAGTCTAAAAATTACAGCCCTAAGCCCTCATGTGTGGGGAATTCCTCCTAAGACTGATGAGTTCTTTTTGTAACTGCCCTTTGCAAACAGGACATAGTATTTGTGTAGATTGAAGGTTAATAACCTCAGAATATGTTAAATTCTAGTAACCTGAGTCAAAGTGATTCATGTTGATGTATTTGTGCCTTAATCAGCCCCTATATAATAGGTGATAACTGAGTTTAGCCTGGCTGCCTATCTATCCGTGTAGGAATGTAGGTAGTGATTTGTTTTGCTAAAACTCAAAGAAAGATCATCTGGATATTGTACTCAATCTATTGTCAAGTTAACCTATGAATTGTACCTGTATGCGTTGGTAGGTTATAAATGATTAATTTTAAAATATGTACATGTGCAAAGTAGAGAGCAGTTTCTGTTTAAAATCCCTGTTTTCTGTCACTCAGGACACTTCTCTGTCTATTCTCCTGAGTGAGTAGAATTCAGCAAGGCCCCGAGCTCTGTATTGAATGCTCATTTTAAATTCCCATTTTGGGCTCTGGTCTGGCTTCTGATTGAGAACCCATAAAAGTAGCTTGTTTGCTTTGGCCACTGAAGCCCAATTTCTCCTACACAACTTTGACTGATTTTCCAGTTTCTGTGGCACCCTATAATTTCCACTGCTGCTGTTCATGTCTAGACTCTCACAGAAAACCTCCATATAGAATCACAATATCCATCTCTCTAGTTCTCTTGGTAGTGAGTGCTATGATTTAAAAAATCTCTTCTTCAGGGAATTTGCTTTTATTAAATGTAATCTGCTCCATCCAAGGTATTATACAAACTTCCCTCAGAGGCTGGCCACAGCAATAACTGACTGGTGTAACATACAGATTTCAAACTTTTGTGCATTATATGAGCTACAAACTTTCCTAATAACCAGTTGGAAGTTAGTCACCGTAGAGACACCTTTTTTTCTTTCTTTTTATTTTCCTGTCCTCTGCCAAATCCCTCAGGCTCATACCACTGAAGGTAATGCCTCTCCTAATTCCTTTTTCTGGTAATTATCCCCGTGGATCTGCCTCAGTGGATCTGGCAGGAGGCCTGATCAGTCATCCACTGTGATTTTTATAAATGTCTTTTTTATGATGTTTCCAAGTGTGATTAAAAGGAATTAATATTCTTTCCTTATTGGGTATAGGTTTATTCATTAATATATTTAAATATCAAGAATCTTGGCTAGGCTTGCTCTGAAGACTTCTAGAGAGACCTGGTAGGCTAACTACCACCCTTTGCCAGATTTTGGTGAGTCTTACTGCATGCCCACACTCTGAAGACTGTTGGGGAGACTTGAAGCCTTAGACCCATCCCCCTCCTTCTCACCTGGAATTTGAGTTACACTGTCCCTTCTCGCCCTGCAGAGTGCTAGAGAGACCTGGTAGGCTAGTCCCCACTCATTGCCAGAGTTGTTGATTCCAAAAACAACTTATCCTAAAGACTATTGAGGAGACTGGGCAGCCCTAGTCTCACCTTTTCAGCTTTTGTATCAGAATTCACTGAGTTGGCCATCCTGAAGACCGCCAGGGAGTTCTGGTTACTACAACAAACTGTAGGAGCCTTGAAGAGCACAACAACCCTGAGCCAACTTACTATCAAGAGAGTCTTGCGCAACTTCAGTTCTGCACTCATTGTCTTTGGAACCTTATGGAACTGTGGCTTCCCACCCTCTCCTTATTGATGGAGAAACCGCATTGAATACACACAACAGGAACTGTGGAAGGCTACACTGCTTTCCCATACTCTGGAGATTTGTGGTGACCTGCACCACAGCCATCTACCAGGACTTCAAAGAATGACAAGAGGAAGGAGCAAAAGGCAATCTCAGATATCTAGCGCAATAAACACAAGAACAGGAGAAAAGTCATAGAAGAACTTGGAAGTCATGCTGCTGAAATGCCTAGGATGGTATCAACAAAACAAAACAAACAAACAAAACAAACAAACAAAAAAAAAAACAGAAAAAATCTCCAATAGGCTATGGAGGAAATCAGATAAAGAAAAATCAAAATGATAATAATCATGAAAGGATTACTCACTACATCTAAGGAAGACACAGATAAAAAGAATAAAGGGAAAAGGGAAATTATGGAGATATTCTATGAACACTACTGGAAAGAATTCAAATATGTGAAATATTCAAACTGATATCTAGGACATTAAGAATTCCATTGACAGTTGGCAAAACTGCTTGAATGAAATGGAAATCGAATTTCAGACCTTAAAGACAGCATTGCAGTTAGTGAACACCAAAAGAAACATTTTTAAAAAAGTAATGAAAAACCAGGAAATAACAATATAACAGCTGCAAAATGATGCAAAACAAATCTGACTAATAGCTATCAACAAAACAGTTGGAGCTAACACAAAAGATATGAAACTTGGGTTTGCAGAAGTAGTAGCAGAAAATTTCCCGAGCACGGGAAAATAATCTGATACATAGTAACTGAAACATATAGAACTCCAGCTAGGCATGATCAATATAAATCGTCACCCAGATGCATAATAAGCAAAATTCCAGAAATTGAGAAAAAAACAAAATACTAAAAGCTGTCAGAGAAACAGATCTCTTATAATGGAAAGCCCATCAGAATCATGGCAAATTTCTCAACACAGACCATCAAATCAGCAAGAGTTTGGAGTGAAGTATTTGAGGTACTCAAAGAAAACAATTTCCAAACCACACTAATGTATACTACAAAACTATCTATCAGATTTAATGGAGAGATTGGATACTTCCATGACAAAGAACAACTTAAGAAATTCATGACAAACCAACTTTAAAAGAGTACTGACATATATTAGAAAGAGACAAAGATGACTACAATTTCAACAACAATAGAAGTGAACAACCAAATGGAGCAAGCAAGCAAGGGGGAAAAGTAGGGATCTTATAGCAGGAAAATGTGACAAAGATAAGCCAGTACTTATGAGTTATCACTATTGTCATAGTGGGCTCAATTTACTAATTAAAAGAAATAGACTGATAGAGTGCATAAAGAAACAAAACCCAACAATATGATGCATAGAAGAAACACATTTAAATTAAAAAATCACAGACTGAATGTTTTTTCATTATTATTTTATTGAAGAACAAATAGCAATGAGACAGTTTCAAGACAAATTAATAGGACAGATTCGATAAATTAATACACTGCAAAATATTTTCACAATGTTTTGGTGTCGTACAAGGTACATACATGAAATTATACTTACAGGCATTATTATATCAGATGTCTTTAATCAGTGAATGAAGAGAGTGTAGCTATATACTTACCTTATTTTTATAGCTGAATTATATCATAGGTGCAATAATTAATACTTTCTACCTTGTTATCTCCCTAGTGTTTGTCCATAGTACTAGAAGCCAGACTGAATGTTAAAGAATACTCCATGCAACAGGAACACAGAAAGTAAGAGGGGTAGTTAATCTAATTGCTGACAATGTCAACTTCAAACCAAATGTGATTAAAAGATACAAAGAAGGTAACTACACAATTGTTAGAAGAAAACTGCAAGAGGAAGAGATAGCAATTATAAATATATTTGCACCCAATGTACACACAACTATATCAGTCAAATTTTAATAAACACGAAAAATCTAATGATCAAGAACATAACATTAATATCCCATTGACACAAAGGATATATCAACCATGCTAAAAATGATCAAAGAAATAACAGGACTTAACCAAACTTGTGAATAAATGGACTTAGTAGACCTATACAGAGTATTCCACCCAATAGCATGAGAATACACATTTTTCCAAGCTGCACATGGAACATTCTCCAAAATAGGTTATGCAGTAGCACTGAGAACATGCTTAAGTAAATGCAAAGGAATGGATATTATCCCATGCATATTGTCTGAGTCGAGTGCAATGAAACTGGAAACTACTGAGAAATGAAACACCAAAAATCACATAAACACACAGAAACTAAATAACACTCTCCTGAATAATCAATGGGTCATATATGAAGTTAAATAAAAAATTAAAACAATATTTACAATCAAATAAAAATGTAGATACAACTTACTGGAACTGGTGGGATGCAATGAAGCTGTCTTCAGAGGGAAATTTATAAGGAAACTTATGAAAACAGAATGAGCCTAAATAAAAAATCTTGGAGTGAGACCTTCCACTCCGCTGCACCCGCCAGACCCCTCCAGAACCAGCTCAGGCCCAGCATATGTGGGAGACCTTCTGTTCCACCATTCCCATTGGATCCCTTCCAACCCTAGCCCAGGCCCGACGTCTGTGTGGGACAATTCGCACACTTGCAGGAACCTCCTCCATCAGACAGGCCTGGTGTGAAATTCTGCAGCTGAAGTCTTTGCAGAGAGGCTAGGAGCTAATCCAGGAGCAGAACATCTTGCCAGAGGGGCAAAGCAGGTTCCCTTTCACAGGCTGCAGCAGAAAGAAGCTGAGCACAGCAGCCAGGCCCAAGCCAGTCACAATGAGATGAGTTCAAACTTCATATATCTTCACACTGTAAGCTGAGACATCTTGCTAGACCCTGATCTTTGAGCATGCCCTCTTTCTTTCTCTCTGTATCTACAGTGGGAGAAACAGGTACTCTGGTGAACTAGTCTGCATGGAAGACCTATGTACATCAAGAGGAGTGATCAGACAGAACTTAAGGGAACTAACTTAGATACAAATTCCCAATTTAATATCTGATTAGCTACACAGACATAATGTTTGCTGTTATGGTCTAAAATATGAACCCATTAGTTACAAAAGTTTGTCAACTGCTAAATATCACTCCCATTATTAGCGTTTCTAATTGTAGTTCTGTAAATACAAAACTATAACTGCCTTAAACATATAATCTCTGTTGGGTGAGAATTTCAGTCAGTGCTAAGGTTATAACTGAACCAAAGCTCTACACCAAAGGTCAGAGGACAGTGCTATACAAAAATGACAAAGAAGGGGCCTGCTCATTAGCTCAGTTGTTTAAGTGACTGTTTTAATAAAGCAGTCAGGCTCAAGATTCTGTGGTTTGATCCTCAGATCCTCATGCCTTACCAGACCTTCCCTTAAGGCATCCTGAGCTAGTCCCCCCCAAAAATCCTTCAAAATGACAAAGAGAAGGAGAAAAGTACTGTCTCAGGCCCCGAGCCCGCCCAGAACACATGCAGGAGACACTAGCATAGAAGAAATAGGAAATGACAGAGCTGAAATCTCTGAATTAATAGAGTCTGAAATAAAGAAACAACTGCAGAAAGATATAGAGGAAATCAGATCAGAAATAATCTCTGAAGTAAAAAAAGAAATGATAACTATAATAAAAGAATTGCTAAGTGTTTCTAAAGAAGACACTGATAAAAAATAGAGAAGAATAGAAAAAAAAGATGGAATCTTTGAATGAGCAACTCAGAAAAGAAATAGAATGCAGGAAGCAGACTCAAAGAGATAAACAAGGTATTAAAATCTCAATCACAAGCTGGCAACACTGTTTAAATGAAAGTAAAGATGGGGTTTCAGATCTTGAAGACAATGTAGCAACTAGTGAAAATCTACATAAACAATCTTATGCAGGACCTCAAACTACTAGAAAAAGAAAAGCAAATCAAATACTAAATCCAAAGACTTCAGGAAATTATGAAGACCAGAGCTGAAATAAATGCAATGGAGACAAGAAAAAAGTGAAAAAAATTAATGAGTTGAAGAGTTGATTCTTTGGAAGAATAAATAAAATTGATAAATATCTAGCCAACTTTATTGAAAAAAGAAAATAAAAAATTCAAATTCAGGCAAAGAGAAATGGAAAGGGTGAAACCATTATAGACTATACAAATTCAAAGATTATCAATACCTATTTCAAAATCTTTACTCTCAGAACATGGAAAATGCTCAAGAAATGGACAGATTCTTAGATACATATGAACTATGAATGCTAATGAAATAGACATAAATGATCTAAATAACCCAATATAAGCCAATAAAATTGAAAATTTAATTAGCAAAAACCTGCCCACAAAGAAAATCCCAGGTCTTGATGGATTTACAGCTAAATTATACCAGAAATTTGGGGAGGATCTAATGCCAACTCTTCTCAAATTATTCAATGAAATTGAAAGGGAAACAATTCTCCCAAACTCATTCTGGGAGGTAAATATTATTCTGATACCAAAACCAGTAAAAGATCCAACCATAAAAGCGAACCACATGCCAATGTCCCTAATAAATACAGATGAAAAAAATCCTCAACAAAATACTAATGAATGCCTGTAATCCCAGCACTCAGGAGGCTGAGGCAGGAGGATTGTTGTGAGTTCGAGACCAGCCTGAGCTACAAAGTGAGCTTAAGGCCAGCCTGAACTGCATAGTGAGACCCTGTCTCAAAAAGACAAAAAAACAAACAAACAAAAAAACCCCAAAAAACTAATGAACAGGGTGCTGCAAATCATCATGAACATTATATATCACTGTTATGATTTGTCTTCCCAAAGCACATACAGTCATGTGTCGGGGAATTATAGAGTTTGAGAATAATTCATGATCAAGGCTGGGATTGTAATTTTAGTAATTCTGGGATTATGGGTGTGAATACTACACCCAGGCTGCGGCAAATAACCTGAATGCAATTTAAGGGAGACAGACTTCCTCGTCTCTGTTTCTATTGTTGCCACTAATCTTCCTTTGGCTCTCTTGCTCTTTGCCACCACCATGAAAGGTTCCTCTCTGCCATGTGCTGCTCTACCTTGGAGCCACCTGATTATGAACTGAAACCTGCAGTAACTGGAGCTAAATAAGCCTTTCCCTCCTTCAGTTTTGGTGTTGGGTATTTGTATGAGCAATGAGAGAAGAGCAACTGAGACAAACTTTGGTAACAGAGAAGTGAGGTTGTTGCTGTGGTTAAACCCAACCATGTGGATAGCTTATGGGAAGAGATAGGAAAGGTTTGGAGATGTTGCCTATAAATGAAGTGCTGGAAGAGCTTCACTTGTTCTGTATGAGAGATTGTCGTGTGAGCTCAGAAGACCAGAAGGCTGATAGATATCCTACCTGGAAAGATCAGACTGGTGAGCTTTCTTCTGGGAAGGACTGCATTGGTTGTTGGACTTCAAATGATTTGTGTTATGGCTTGACAGAAAGTTTTCTGAATTTTGCTTGTGCTCAGAGAGAGAGAGAGACTTGCCTGAGACAGATTAAGCATAGCAGACTGAAAAGTCTGCAAAACAAATCTTAAAGAAGCCAAATATTGAGGCAGTGCCATGGTTGTTCTTGGGGGATTTTAGCCAGATTTATGTTAAGAATGAAGAGCAAAGAGCCCAGTAGGATTATTTAAAATGTTGTAAATTGGATCAGAAAGGAAGCTCCAATAAAGTGGTGGACTGCAAAGATAGAGCTGAGAGGATCTTCATTGCTGGGAAGGCAAAAGAGAATGGAAAGTATCATGTGTGGCTAACACATGAGGTAGCAGGTCTCCACATTTTGCAGCTTCAGAATTGCAAGGAAAATGAACTTTCCTTGAAGAAAAAGCTCATGTCTGAGAATGGTGACAGTGGCCACACCATGTTCCAGCAACGCACCAGCATGGAGAATTAATTCCTTGGAATCAGGGTCAGAGTGCCCAGTGACACATGCACTTGAATCCTACAACCAAGAGAAAAGGAAGCCTGACTACTGCTCAAGCTGGCAGCAGACCTTGACATTATTCACGTGGCACTGGTTTTAGGCACAGTCAGAATGCAGAAGTTGTGAGTTTAAGAAGGATTCCACCTTGACTTCAGAAGAAGGCTTGGGAGGTCAGGTGTTATGCCCCTAAGAGGGCAGTGTGTAAAGCTGTGAAAGAGAAGCCTATTCAGTGGAAACCCTAGAAGTCTGGAAAAGCCATGAACATGGATTATCTGAGGGAAAGTGCAAAGAGAGAGCAAAGCTGACCTAAGGGAGAAGCCATGGAAGTTACCACAAAGAGTGTCATGGGGCAGAGCGACATGGAGCTCACAATTTGCCATAGGTTGCTTTGGGTGTTCCACAGTGACCTTCAGAATTTAATGTTTTCCTTGCTTGATTTTGAACTTTTGTTGGTCCCTGCTGTGTGTATCCTTTGGAATAGAGTTTATCTTGTGCTTTGAATGTTGGAAGTGTTTAACTTTCTTTTCACTTGTATAGGGGTTCACAGCTAAGAGTTGGCCTTAAATCTCGGAGGACACTTAGGGATTGGACTTTTCAGCAGTGCTGAAACTGTTGGGACTTTGGCAACTCTTAGAAATGGACAGAAATGCCTTTTGCACAAAGAGATGTGCATGAGACTTTGGAAGTCAAGCAGTGGAATGTTATGGTTTGTGTCCAGTTGTCTCCCAAATCCTCATGCAGTTATGGAGCAGGAAATTATACAGTTTGAGATTAATTCATGATCAAGATAGTGATTGTGGGTCTTACTACTGCTGGGATTATGAGTGTGAGTGCTACATCCAGTTGTGGCATACAACTTGAATGCAACTTAAGGGAGACACACTTGCTCTCTGTTTCCATTATTGCCACTACCCGTCCTTTGGCTCTCTTGCTCTTTGCCACTAACATGAAGGTTGCTCTCTTCCATGTGCTCCTCTGCCTTGGAGGCAGCTGAGTATGGTCTGAAACCTCCAGTAACTGTGAGCTAAATAGAACTTTACTTCCTTCATTTTAGGTGTCAGGTATTTGTCCCATCAACAAGAGTCACTGGGACAGTCACAATGAATTGAGATTCATCCCAGGAATGGAAGGAATGTTTAATATACATTGAATCGTAAATAAATGAAATGCACTTCATCAACAGAGATGAAGATAAAAATCTCATCATCATCTTAATAGATACAGAAAAAGGTTTTGACAAAGGCCAACACTCAGTCATAGTAACCAGACTAGAGGATATTGGAATAGATGATCAATATTGCAATCTGATAAAAGCCATGTAGGACAAATCAATAGCCAACATTATACTTCATGAGTAGAAGTTGAAAGCCTTCACTTTTAAATCAGGAACAAGACAAGGATGCCTGCTGTCACCACTGCTGTTCAATAAGGTTTCTGCAACATTAGCCATTGTAATTAGACAATAGAAAGAAATATAACAAATAATGATTGGAAATGAAGAAGTGAAATTCTTATTTACAGATGACATTATGTGATGAATAGGAGACCCCAAAACTCCACTAAGAGGCTTGAAGATTTAATAACCAAATGCAATAGCTTAGCAGGATACAAAGTTAACACTCAAAAATCAATAGAATTTCTATACACAAACAATGAACACCCTGAGAAAAATTATGGAAACAAAGCCTTTCATAATGACACCTCCCAGAAATGAAATACTTAGGAATGGATCTCACACAGGAAGTAAAAGACTTATACAGCAAATTTTATAGTACTATGGAAAAAGAGATTGAAGGGAATCTCAGAGAATGGAAAGATGTTCCTTTCTCCTGGGAAGGAAGAAGCAACATTGTGAAAATAGCCATACTCTCAAAGTTGTTATACAAATACAATGAAAACTCAATTAAAACACCATTAGTGTACCTTGCAGAACTAGAAAAAACATTACATTCCTACAATTCATTTGGAACCAGAAGAGACAGAATAGCAAAGCAATCCTGGCAACAGAGGGAAGCAGGAGGTATCACAATCCCTGACTTGAAAGTATACTACTAATGTTCTGTGATAAAATCAACATGGTATCATCTTTCTTAAGTGTAACTGCTAGGAAGACAAAAAAGAGAACTCTTCCATTCAATTATAATTCCCTGCACATTGCTTGGCCTGGCAGGCTTTGTCCATCAGGATTCAGGCAAATGTGTCCGGGTCTGGCAGGCCGGGTGCACACCCTTCCAGGACAGCTTGCTGCTGCTGCTGTGAACTGATGGTCAGCGAGCTGTGCCTGAAGTCCAGGGTATCTGGCTGCAGCTAGGCTGCTCTCACTGGCATGTCTGGGATTCCCCAGAACTCAGGCCAGACACATAGTGGGGATGTCAGACACACGCTACTTACAGCTGCTGCCCTTTCCTGAGGTGTTACTTTCAGTGAGAAATCAAGTCAAGCTCAAAACTAATTTAGATGACAGAAAGAAAAGAAAACAAAAAAACAAAAACAAAAACAAAAAAAAAAAAAAGAAAATGAACATACCTGCTTCAAAGCACCACAGATCTAAGCAAATTCCTCAGTTGCCTCTGACTGTTTGCTCTTTTCTCTTCTTGGTTGTCTTTATATGAGCTAAAATGGAAAGTGAAAGCACACAATGAGAAAATAGAACAAAAGAATCTTGAGAGCTAATTGTATCCAGACATATAATGTTGCATAAATGCTAAAATTTAAGCTAAGGTTAGGGACTTTCTGGCCCTCCTGTGTAACCCGCAGGGGAGACTGTGGCAGGAATGAGGAAAAGATAAACCAGAAGACAAAAGCTGACTCGGGTTGTGGTCTGTTTACCTGATCAGCAAAGGACCCAAAGAGCAACAGTGGGAGCATCTACTCATGCCTGTGCAAAGTATTCCTGCAAAACAGGGCACACAAAGTTGCCTAGTGACTAATAGCCAAAATTGTCCAGGCAGGATGTTTTTCTCAAGACTCAGGTAACTTGACTGCTTCATGCACTGAGGCCTTGTCCTGTCCTCCGACATACGATAGATTTTCACCTTCAGCTGCTCTCGGCAACTCTCCCTTTACTGTTTTATTGTGCCAATGATGGGTGTTGTGTTGCAGTTGAAGAATCTGTGTTTGGAGAATTCTGTGAAAGACCTTTCCATTCTTTATGCCAGTCCAAAGATGCTTGCATCCCCTAGTTTAACCCTAGATAGTCCAGTAATTACTAGTGAGTTACCAGTACAACTGGAAATTGTCAGAGGTTATCAGTTATTTGAATATTTTACAACTATTATAACATTATGTCATTGCTTTTCTACATCTCATGTTTACACTCTTCTGCTAGTTAAGATCAAGTTAAGGTTAAACATATATAAATAAAAAATAACTTATTGATATCTAGCAAGGTCAGTTAAAATTCCTAAGGATTTACCTTTGAACCAAGATAACCACCTCTTAAACCTTCTCTCAGTGTCAGATTCCTGGATGAATCATGGCCATTGTTTGACCAAGTGTCTTTCTGTGAAATCTCAAGGGACACTTTTTCTCTTTAGGTGATTCTTCCAAGGCACATTATACATTGTTGATCACTTCCTCTGTGGTTCCATAATCTCTTTTATCAGAAAATCAGGGACTCAGCTGAGTTAAAGAATGTCATAGCAGAGATTCTCTTATATCCTGAGACCTCATTGATTTTGGAGGGCTCGGTCAAAACTACAGGCTATCCCCTTAGCCCACTCTATCTAATTTTTAGTCTCCAAACCTCAATTGTTAAGCACCCAGAATAAAAGCTTAATGACATTACCCTATAATGGAAGATATGCTTAACATCACTATCTATCTGAATCTCAAACATCTTCTACGTAAAACTACACAATTATTTGCAAACAACAAAGAATATCCTATTATTTGAATCCTTATTGAATAACAGACAAGTTACATATTTTTACACAGAAATTTAAAAATCAAAACCATACATAACATTGAAGCATGATAATTATGATTCTGTTTTTTGACACACTTAACTTTTCATTTTTTGACATTAACATAACCAAACATCTTTATCTAATACATAAGAGGCTTTCACCTAATTACATGTCCTTTAATGAGACATACATTACAGGATTTTGTTAAAAGTAGAGGTCTGAATCTGAGATTTCTTATCACAACAAGCAATCTTTGTTTTACATGTGGAGGACCTGTACATCTGGAATTATGAATGCATTTAATACATTATGAGATTAATATAATGAATTACAATGCCTATGTGAAATCCTTTGTTTTGTAGTTTAGTTTTATATTAAGAGAATCTTTTATAAGAAACTCATAGTGTAATGTTTTCTGAAACTCTTTATCTTTTCCAAGGACCAATTTATTAGGATATCTCCCAAGAGACTATGGAGATTATTGGGGATTTCTCATTAATGAACAATGATTGACAATCCTACCATTTACCAATTGGACTCTTTTTTTTTTTTGTTCCACCAGAGATTGAACTACCAAGAACTGGATGGAGTCTTGTCTGGAAATCTTACATACCCTAAGGAATTTTTGTTTAATTACCCTAATTTTTGGATGACCTGTGAGTAAATTATTTTTGATATCACCTAGATTAGCTGGTAACTCAGGAGAAAGCATTGTTTTATGACTGAAACTCAAATTGTATTGTGAACAAATGACCAAAAAGAGAAAAATTGTTCAGCTCAAACAAAAAGAGGACGGCCTGTGGGGTTAGCTTAGTTGTTTTAGTATCTGCTCATGCAAATGCTATCAGGCATGAGATACTTTGGTTGGAACCCCACCCCCACCCACCTTACCAGGCCCACCCTTAAGGCAGGCTGACTCAGCCAATAAAACTAAAAAAATAAATAAATAAACAAATCTTTCTCAAACAAAAAGAGGAACAGATATTCATATGACATGCAAATAGACAAATACTACACAAAACACACCAAAAAATCTTTACAAAATCAGAGTGTACTTAAATATATTTTTGATGAAATTGAACTATAACAACTATTACAATTTTAGAAATTTGTAATTATAAATAGAATAGTAAGATCTTGTTGTTTGTCAGTTATCAGAGATCTCATCAGAAATTTTTTTTTATCAGAAAAAAATTGAAGATATAGAATCTTTTATCTAGAATTAATATCTATATTTTGCATTTTATTTTGTCTTAAAAATACTGGTGGCCTGGCCAGCTAGCTCAGTGGACTGCTTTGGCAGAGCTAGCTCAGCACCTGCCTAGGTAGAGAGCAGAGGCCAGGATTTGATCCGCAGCACGCTGTGCCGGCCCTGCCCCTGGAGCATGCTGAGAGGGTGATTGAAACTAGGTGTGGTGGCGTGCACCTACAATCCCAGGGCTTGGGAGTATGAAAACAGGAGAGTCGTGATGAGTCTGATCTACATAGTGAGACACTGTAACTCTATAGACCCTGTAGACACTATGCCAAAAAAAAATTACTGGTATTCCAGCACAGTTGTCACTGTATACTCTATCACCTATTTAGAACTCAGATTTCCATGTTGTCAGTTTCTTCAATAGGCCCTAGGTTGAATCTAGCCTCATCATTTTCAACTTCTTCAGATCTTGCTTTATGACACAGCCTGTTACCAAGGTGAGTAGCTAAATAGGTTGCTCTGCATTTGCTGGAAATGCGCAAGAATGTATTCTACCCCAGTTAAACTTTTTTTTTTTTACCTTCTTGAATTATCCTTCTGTTGCTGTATTTCCATCTTTTGCAAAATTTTAAAAATTTAATAATATATATTGACAAGTGAAGTGGGAGGGATTGATTCCTTCTTCTTTTTTTGTAACTGAATTTTGATTGTACACTCAGAAATCTGTACCTTATATTTTGGAAGAGGAATCCCTTAACTTAATAATATAATAATACTGATCACTCAGTTTATATTCAATGTTATCTAAATCCTGACAAAACTTCATGAAGCAAACCTACATTTTGCTAAGGGAAATGTGTTGATCACAAGTTTCAAAACAATATACAGCCTTATTTCAGAAAAACAAGCTTAAGTATTTCATGTTTCTTACATGGGTAACTCATATATATATATATGTATATATATATATAGTGAGCATATTTGCTTTGCATTTACTGGGCCAGAGAGTGCAGAAAATACCACCTTATA
>PVKA01012114.1:0-58771 GCA_004027165.1 Ctenomys sociabilis | reverse complement strand
TTTCAACCATTCCTCATGTGATGGACATCTTGGTTGTTTCCAAGATTTTGCTATCACACATTGTGCTGCTATAAACATAGGTACACATATATCTCTATGATACAATGTATCCAAATCCTTTGGGAAAATTCCCAGTAGGGGGATAGCTGGCTTGAATGGGATTTCTAGTCCTATTCTTTTTAGGAGTCTCCATACTGACCTCCACAATGGTTGTACCAGTCTACATTCCCACCAGCGGTGGAGAAGTGTTCCCTTTTCCCCACAACCTCTCCAACATTTGTTGTTGGTTGATTTCCTTATGATAGCCATTCTTTCTGGAGTGAGATGATATCTCAGTGTTGTTTTTATTTGCATTTCACGAATGGCTAGCGATGTGGAGCATTTTTTCATATATTTGTTTGCTTCTTTAATTTCGTCCTCTGAGAAGTGTGTGTTCATCTCAGATGCCCATTTCTGAATTGGGTGTTTAAATTTGAGGGCCCTGTTATATCTTAGTTCTTTATAAATTCTAGACAGTAGACCTCTGTCTGATTGCTTGTTAGTTAGGATTTTTTCAAAGTTTGTGGGTTGTCTTTTCACTCTGTTGACAATTTCTTTTGACATGCAGAAGCTCTTTAAGAAGAGTTGATCCCATTTGTTGAACATGATGTATGTGTATAGACAGTACAGTTGGGATAGATAACGCTGTGCTTCTACATAATTCTATGATAGGCAAGATCTGCACTAATGGTGGTTGGACAGGATATTATGTCGGCTTTTAGTGCTATAGTCATCCACTAGGTAAATAATTATTGAATTTTTGATATAATTTTAGCTATAAAAAAAACCTGTAAATATAATATCATGTATGCACCTTGTACAATACCAAAACGTTATGAAAACAGTTTGCTATGTATTAATTCATCGACTCTGTATGGTTAAGGTGTTTTGAAACTGTCTGATTGACATTTGTATTTTAATAAAATAAAAATAAATGGAAAAAAAATAAATAAGATACATAAACAGCTACACTCCCTTAATTTACTGATAAGAGGCATCTGCTATAATGTCTGTAAGTATAATATCATGTATGCAACTTGTATGATACTGAAACAATATGAAAACAGTTTGCAATGTATCAATTTATTGAATCTGTCCTATTAAGGTGTCTTAAAACTGTCTCATTGATATTTCTACTTCAATAAAACAAAAAATAAATAAATTAAAAAATTCAAAATGGGCATCTGTCTGAAATAATACAGGGCAAGTTACTTCAATCTTCAGTTTAGTATATCCATCCATGAGGAATGGAATTTTGACTACACATGTTAAAGAAATTTCATATTCTATTGCACATGCATTTAAAGTATCCACATGACCTAATCGTCTTATTTCTTAAAATGCTAATTAAATGAAATACAATTGGCGCTGTGCAGGATTTTAGGGAGTAGAAGTGTGGTAGGCAGTGGAGTTAGACAAAAATACTTTTAGGCAGTCAAACAGGGCCAGGCCCTCAAAAGAAATAATACAGGAAACATGATGCCAGCAACTCCAGGAATGGAGACATTTAGGCCTGTGAACCAGACCTAAAGGCCAAACAAATGCTAAAAGAGTAACACCAGGGATTGATATTCTAAATAGGTAGCAATCACCTGAAAAGACCCAAAGAGAGTCACTAGCCCAGCGCCCTAGGGGAAGAGACCCTGTCCCCTCTTCTTGCCTGCTTACTATGGTGGTTCACTTCCCCATTTGGTCCTGGGCCTAATCAACTTTACCTGAGCAATGGTGCTTGTGTCCTATGGTTGACCATAGTTTTGTTCCACCCCAAATCCACCTAAGCGAGACCCCTTTTCTACCTTAGTCCCACATGGTTTTGCCCTATAAAAGTCCTAAAAGAGACAGCTTCCCCTGGCAACCCGCTCAGGCCCCCCTTCTGTCCCTCTCTGACAGAAGCTTTTCTATCCAATAAAGTTTTTTCCTCAACCCTTCCGTTTGTTCCTAAAATTCATTCTTCGGTTTTAGAGAACAAGAACTCATCCAGGTCAGGTTGGGAGTTTTACTTCCCTGTATCAGAAAGACTACAGGAATAGTAATTCACTCAACAAAAATACCTTGACTATGCATCATTCCTGGTTTGCAAATTTGGATGGGATACTTTAATGAAGCAATGGATGCTGCTGAAGCTTGAAGTGAAGTGAGAACTCAGAACACTAAAATGAGTTGTTCAAAAATATTGGTAGTGGGAAACCCAAGGTGAGCATTTGTCTGTGAGAACCAACTGAGGATCTAGTAGATGTGATGTGGCAATCTCGAGGGGTGACTGTTGCTTACTAATGAGACACAAGGAGAAAACCAACTTTCTTTACTGGATATGTTATTGCCCTTTCGTATCATGAGCCTGAAGAGAGTCCATTGCTAGGGAGGGACAAAGTGAAGTGGAATACAATTTGACAGTTTACAAACATAGATGGAAATATAGTCATTTCCCATGTCAAATTCTGTGTATGACATTGGCAAGAAAATCCCAGAAATATTCTATTTTTGCCATGTCCATTTATTGTACTTTCTTTTTTAAAAGATCCAAAATTTCAACATAAAATGCCATATGCTTGCATAAGTCCTGCTGGGAGAGATTTTGATAAAAAGTATTATATATCAGGCTTTATTCTTGACACAAAAATACATATTTAGAAGAAGCATCTCTATCCAAGTATCTATCGTAACCACGGAGGAATTACTTACGTTAGGTTTTTTGGCATGTGAAGGAAGCGCTGGTAGTAGCAGAACTGGTAAGACATACCTAGGACTGCAGGGTCTATTGTAGTGCACAAACACAGCTAAAAGCAATTGTAAGGTGGTGAGAAGTATTTTTACCCAGCTTGAGTCATCAGTAGAAAATTATGGCAAACACGGCTATCCTGTATTTTCTGTTGTTTTTCAGTTCTGACGCAAGGTCTTATATTCCATTTCTGATACAAAAAAGCCAACCAAAGTCAATTTTATTTACCTAGTGCACATCTGAGGTACACAAAATTTCCATTTATCTTAGGGAGTAAGTCCCAGCACATAATATGTCTTGATCCTCTACCCTCTCCTTGCTCTCTGCAACCCTAAATCCTCTCTCCCATTTTCATTATCATTGCTGCTGTTTGTAGTGGATGTGTAGCACACATGCTTACAAACATTGCTGTTACTTGGTACTTGTACAGGACACACCAGAAATCTTTTCAATTCTCCTTTCTCATACCCGTCCCCTGACCTGGGATCTCCTGAACTTCTCATGTGTAAAAGCCTTCTCTCCTTTTCTCCTACCAACCTGTTAATGCACGTTTTATTTGTACTTCACCTTATTCAAATAAGAGATACCATATTGTAGGGGCCAAATGAGTTTTACGTCGCCATTCTGTTCTGTATGCGCTGCCTTGGTACATCGACTAACCATGTCAGCTAAATTACTGCCTAATGAACTGTGAACCTTTGCCCCACTAGGGCCTGTAATCCCTGTTCCTAAAACAAAGAGGACATAAAAACCTCAGGTGGGGTCATAAACCTCAGTCCTAGCTTGGGAAAACATTTAATCTCTGGCTTGGGGACACTCTTGTCACTTTACACAAGTAAACCCACCCGTTCTCGGAATGCAGCTAAAACCACAGAGTTAGCTAGTAGTTGCCCTTTGGCCTACCCCTCTTAGTTACCCTAAAAAGTCATATATTCCATTTGCTTCTGTAACCGTGCTTGCAAAACCCCTCCTCCCTTTGTCTTTGGGCTTAAAACCCAGCCCACGGTCAGCTCGGGCCATGCATGCATGGAAAATAAAATCCCCTTGCTTTTGCATGAGAGGACGTCTCTTGGAGTCTTTCTTCACGTGGTGGGCTTCTCAGACCTGACAATATGGTCCTTAGGTTCATGTGCTCGATTCACTTTCTTGTGTATGCTATTAAGCCTTGTGTGTATCTTCTATACCATTCATATGTGATGCTCACCCCTGGAAGGTCCTCAGTTCAGTGTCTGCTTGGCCAGTTACTCAGTGCCACACCTTGAGCACGACCTTTATTAACAACCTCTGCATAAAATTTTGTGTGGCAGTTACTTATTTCAGACTGGATCCCATTTGCTTTATTGGTGTTGCCAGTAACTTCCTAATCTTAGTCTACCAGCTATGTAAGCTTTTCTGCAAAAGTAGAAGATTACTGGAAAGGAGACTATTGAACAGCTTAGCTAATGTTAAGATCTATATACAGGTGTCAAGCCAACATGTGTCAGAGATTTTATTTTATTCCAGTAAGATAGTACAATAGGTTCAAAGGAAAATTCATCCACAAGCCAATATACATACACATATATATACCATCATCCACACTAAAATGAAAGTAAAAGGAGTTGGCTTTTAGGGAAGTAAATGTGTAAGGTGGTTAGTATCTATTGGAATATGTTTATATTCCAAGTGGACAAAATTTATTTGCACGCTTATGAAAAAGGCTCATTTTATCAGTGCCATGGCCTTTCTGAGTTTGCACCATCAAAATGTCCTTCTCATAATGGTAGTGCTGTGTGAGAGTGGATGTCAACCCAGCTCTTAGGGGGAGGCTAGAGGAGCTTTGTAAATTTGTGGCCAAGCTGGGCTATTAGTGAATTTGAAGCCAGCCTGAACTGCGTAGTGAGACTCTGTCTCAAAAAGCAAATCAAAAACTAAATCCAAAATAAAGGCAAAGTACATTGATTAATTATCTCAAACACGCTACAGCTTTTGTTGCACCATATTTATACTTTGAGGGTCCTGCGCTTTGTTATTTTGTGTGCATGCATTTCATTTGCTGTCTTTGTTATGACCCTTGCAAAATAGTATAGCAGCTATTCATTACCACTTTATGTACACATTGGAAATCATGACATCCTCAGCTTGCGCTGTCATACCAAAACTCCAAGGGCCAAGAAGAATGAGAAAAATGATTTCACTCATATTGTCCATGCTTCATGCTTTATTAATTATTCTCACTTGTTTCCTTTCTCTGTTATCCCTTTTCTTTCTTCCTAAACCTGAGTTCCTAGTCATTGGTGATATGCTTCTGAGTTATCACCACTTCATCAGAGCGTTGCCAACGTGAAGAATATTTCCACCGCTTGACCTATTAGCCAGGAAACCCTATTATAAAACCTTCACACTGCTTTGTTCTCAGTGGCTATATCTATCTATCATATTTATCTCCAGAAATTAGTCTTTTTTGTACATTTAGGTACATATCAGTGTTTCTTTCCTATGCACAAATACCAGCATTTGCTTTCTCTTTAAATAAAATGATTACAAATAAGCAATGAATAACTGTCTCTACAACCCCCACGAGGATAAAGAAACCAGAAGGCCAGAACTAATAAATAACTTATCATGTTAGTTTTTGGCATGGTCTCCATAATCCTAGGCAATTTCCCCTGTTTGCCAGATGGAAACAATTCAACAATGTGTTAATGAGATAAACACCAATGGGAGAAAACCATTTTTTTAAAGAAAGGAAAATAAATGAAGAAAATAAAACTTAGAATAGTCGTGCCTGCCTTTGTAATGGTTTAATAAGTACTTTTATTCCCTTCCATGACATCTCACACATTCAGGAATCACTGCCAAGTAGCCAGAAGTAAAGACAGATCTAATAGATCAACACATAGGAGAAAGGTATGTGCAAAGCCAACTTTCAGTTGAAGAAAGTCCCTGGTGGTGGGCTTTCTTATTTGGGAAACCTGCTTTGTCCAAATCAGGCATTTCACAGTTTACTTGGTCATTTTTTTTTTATTGAAGTACAAATATCATTGAGACAGTTTTAAGATACCTTGACAAGATGGATTTGATAAATTAATACATTTCAAACTGTTTTCATAATGTTTTGGTATCATAGAAGGTGCATACATGATATACTTAAAGACATTATTATAGCAGATGTCTCTTAACAGTAAATTAAGAGTGTAGCTGTTTGTCTGTTTTATTTTTTATACCTGAATTATATCAAAGATTCAATAATTAATACTTTCTACCTTGGTCATTGTTTTGAATGCATGTGGTTAGACTGCTACAAAAATCATGTGTTGGTTTAAGTACCCTTTTCTCAGCAGCTGGAACATAAAATGTTTTACTAAAGAAGGTTTGCAAGAACTTCTCAATTAAAATGCTTTGCATATTCAGATCAACACCCCTTGTTAAAAAGGATTCCTCCAATGCCCTCACTCCCGGCAATGGAAAAGAAGGTAATCAAAATGTTTATTGCAACCACATTAGGCAGTGATGAAATAAGAGCTGAAAGGCAAATCACTCTTTGCTTTCTAAGCTGTTGGAATAAAATTTAAAATACCACCCTCATCTGCATAAACTGGGGAGATCTTAAGATGTATTGTGATAAAAGAGTAGCATAAATTATCATGTTTTAGGGCAAAGAGAAAGCGAGATTGGCTACATTCCTCAAAGCTGAGATTTGGCCAGCATCTAGAACGCTAGTGGGGGGAAAAATAATGCCTTAATTCCCTCACATGAGTACACATTTGTATCTTTCATATCAAGGAAATTAAGGAGGGCCAAGAAGATGGGTCAGTGGAATAAGCGCTTCCCTGGCAAGCGCAAAGGCCTGAATTCAATCTCCAGTTCTGCCAAAAAAAAAAAAAAAAAAAAAAAAAAAAGAAAAGAAAATTAGGGAAATCTCTCCTTATGAGAGCCACAAAGGAGAGAGAAACAGGGATGACTTTATCTGCCATAGGGACAGTCAGGATGTCACCAAAGAAAGGCTAAGGAGAAGATGTAGACCTCTACTTGCTCACCCCTAGGCTGGGTTGTATCTTTGCAGATCCTGTCACAAAAATTGCTCAGGAATGAGAAAGGTTTATTAAGTGTCACTAACGAAGTCCATACTTGGGTAGAATAGAGTACGAACCCTCCAGAGGGAGGTGTTTTGCTCTGGAGTTGGGTGTTTTATGAGTTCTCAAGGCTGTTTTCGAGATGGTGGACAGCGCATAGATTGCAGCTCTCAGTCGGGTTCTGGGGAGAGCTGAGTGAGAAGGCAAAGCCTTTGCTTCTTTGAATTTGGAGAAATGCTCCCCTCTTTATAAAGTTGCTGTCTGGTGGAGGAAGAGAACAGGCTTATTGTTTTCAGGCTTATTGTAGCCTTATACCTCAGAAATTTTTTGTTTAATGAATTGACTAAACACAAATATGGAATTATACTGTGGGGTTACTTTGCTTCCTGAAGATGCAGTTTTTCTTATGAGTGCAATTTTAACAATTTTCCTTCAGTAACTTCTCTCTCTCTCTCTCTCTCTTGCTTTCTCTCTCTCTCTCTATCATTCATTCTTTTTGCTATCCTACCTTGTGTGGCTAGAATTTTAACTATATTTATTTTCTACTTAAGTGGCAAAAGTAAGTTACTGTAATTGTGATTTAGTTTCTACTTTCTTATCTGCAGCACAAAAGGTGTAGTACAGATCAATAGGATCACTGGATTTGGGGGTGCAATGATTATAGAGAATGTTGCAGAAATTACTGAAATGCAGTTCTGTAAGAAATCGTGTCATGGATGAATGAATGATTCACTATAGTCATGTTGAGGAAGAGGGAAGAGAAGATGAAAACATTGGAGAAAATATAATTTGTCCATGTCCAATGAAGTTTATCACTATGCAGAAGTTTTTAAGAATGATGATTTTATTCAAGTAAGTGAGGACTGGCCAGATAGCGCAGCGGAGTAAAGTGCCTGCTTAGGGAGAGCACTGTGGTCAGTGTCTCAATCCCTGGTGCAGTGCTGGCCATGCCCCTGGGGCATGGAAAGGGTGACCGTGGCTGGGCATGGTGGTAAGTGCTTGTGATCCCAGTGCTTGGGAGGCTGAAACAAGAGAATCACTATTAGTCAGATCTAAGTAGTGATGCCCTGTAGACCCCATCCTAAATACATTTTTTTTTAAAGTTACCAATTAAGAATGTGTTTCTAAATTAAATTAACCAATACCAAGTTAATCTCAAAGCTTCTTTTTACAAACAGATTGCATGGTTGGACAGTGTTAGCTGGGGAACTGATATTAATTATATCTTGTTATATGGGTCATTGTCATTGAATAAAATACCATACTAAGGAGTTTCCTAGGAGCTAAAACAAAGTAATGGTTTGATGTTTTTCTCTTGAAATTTAATTTTCACTTGCTTCCTATTTTTAGTTTCCCACCAATACAAAGTTTCAGGGTGTCTGAAAATCAGTGTGCATGAGGATCTGTAAACCAGCGGTTGAATTTCCAGTAACTACATTCCAAAGACAAGACAGGACAAGATAGGCTTTCCCACTGTGAGTTTTACAGCTTATGGTGTTGAGGGTGTGGCGCTGAGTGTATCCTCTTTGGCTGGCAGCCTTGTCAACCTTGGCCCATGCAAAGTTTTCTCAGTTCTTGTATGGATGCGTCTGAGCTGGTAGCAGGTTGTAGTCCAGAAAATGCGGCTCTAGGTTATCCTGGCTGAGCCAAAAGCGGCCACTTACTGCAGAGGTCAGGATTCCCTCTGGAACCTGGAGTCCCGTGGTTAGCCAGACACGGCCATTAGGATAGGGACTGGGGGAGACAAGAGCTCTTATTTGACATTAAAATATGTGTGAGATACAGTACAGAATAAAGCTTGGACAATTTTAGTTTTAAAGTATGCCATGGGAGTGATTCTGTCACTTTACCTTTTCTTTCTTTTTATTTCTTTTTGAATTGCTGCAAATTTACTGTTTTCCTTACTATTAGAACAGGCACCAACCTTTGCTTAGCTTCAATTTAATTTTATACCATAATTTATTACAGATTAAAGCACCTGCAAGCAGGTGCAGGGGCTGGGGTTTCAACACCCTGGACCCACCTCCAGGGTGTGCTGAGACAGCAATTGAGACTGGGCGTGGTGGTACATGCCTGTAATCTGTAATCCCAGCTCTTGGGAGGCTGTAAACAGGTAGACCACTATGAGTCTGATCTAATAGTGAGACCCTGAACACCCAGTAGACCCTTCCCTAAAAAAATACAGAAAAAAAATATTACAATGGTCTTCTATGAAATCAAAATTATTTTTAATCTTTTACTACTACGAATAAGGTGTTCTATATGAACACTTTAGTGGTGATAAGATCTACTTATTTCCTTAGGTTAATACCAAAGGACCTCTTTAACTTCAATACAATGATAAATTGCTTTCTAGGAAATGTGTTTAGGTTACCAATAACTGGTGATCTTTATCAATTTTGACAAATTTTTCTGTATCTAGACCATCTCACACAACCCTTTAAACATTATTTCCTGATATTTTTCAGCTGTCAAACCAATAGAAAATTGTTCAGTATATTCAGCACATTGTAGAAATACATCTACTATTTTTAAGTAGATATAATTTATATCTTTATTATTTTTTTCTCATTAACTTTATTGAAAATCAATAATTATAGAGCATATTAAAATTATAGACAAATATTGAATTGTGAAAGATATAAGATGTAGACAGAGTAAATTTTATTTTTTTTACTTTTGAAGTACCAGGGATTAAACTCAGGGCCTTGTGCTTGCCAGGTAAGCACTTATTCTACTGAGCTATCTCCCTGGCCCAAAAAGAGTAAATTTTAGAGAAATATTTCTGAAATGAATGCACAGCATGATATTAATAATAGATTTTACATTGTAAATAAATTATTTATAAACATATGAATTTAACAGTAAAAATTGTCCAAAATAAAAATGAAGAAGGAAGAATTTACAGCTCAGTCATATAATAGTTTACTCCGTGCCAAAATCAAGAAACTTATATTCACATAATTACAGTTCTCAAAGTAGAAAAGGGTAAGCAATAAATATTTAAAGATTTAAAATTTCTGAATTTAGTTGAAACTATAGCACCCCATTTCCAAGCAAAATAACACTTTTTATAAGAAATTTGAATAAAATCATACCAAGATACACAAAAATGAAATTATCCAAAATGAAGTGTAAAGAAAAATAATTAAAGCATATGCATAAAAATTATTAGTTATAGAAGAACAAAATTAAATAACATCTTATTCCACATTAGAAAATGAAGAGCAAGTTGTGTAAGAAATTAGACTAATTAATTCAAAGGACTGAAAAAAAAAAACTGTCCTCACTGAATTTTATTCTTAGCAGACATACCTTTGAAAACTACAAGTAAAATATTTTCCTGTTATACAAACTCAAAATGTTCTAATACCTACAGATACAGCATATAGAAAATAACAAAGAGCATAATGCAGAAGGCAAGAGAAGTTACTGTGTGGTCCTGGATAAAGAATAAAGAGATCTGAAAGTGGCAGTTATGCAGGACTGTGTAAAATATATTTAGATGAACCCATTTAAATGGTCATTGAAGATTTCTATGAAACAGTATCAGTCTTATGTTGGGTTATACACATATTTTTCGTGTGTGTGTGCATGTGTAAAAGACAAGGAAAAGGTAATATAAAATAAATGGAAACATACTTTTTAAAATTAATTTTATTAAGAAAAAATAGCAATGAGACAGTTACAAAACAGGTTAATAGGAGTTACTATAATTAATACATTGCATACTGTTGTCTTCGAAGTAGTTATTCATAGATCAAGATGCAGACCTGATATCTTGTCTAAACACTATTAGTACAAATCTTTCTTTTCACTGAGCTAAGAGAAACTAGCAGAAATATGCATTTTTTTTTTTTTTTTTTTTTTTTGGCGGAACCAGGGATTGAACTCAGGCCCTTGCACTTGCCAGGCAAGCACTTATTCTACTGAGCCATCTCCCCAGCCCCAGAATTATACTTTTTAAGGTGTCTAGCACTAGGAGAAAATATCATACCATGTCTTATAATTAGACTGTAAGTGAAAGATACAGTATGAATCTTAAAACAAAAATTAAGATTAAACAATATTCAGAAAAACAAATATTAATTGTTTAAAACAATTCAACTAATAATAAGTTTTCATGATAGTAAAAAATTGCTAAGAATAAAACATAACATAAGTACTGGAATTGGCAAATATATGACCATCACTTCTAACAGTTTGGGGATAGGATATCACACAAAGTTCTAGTACGTCACAGACCTGGACAGTGTCCATGAAACTTACTGATGGCCAGGTGTCACTTGTGGAACTGAGCTACTACTATTTCCGTGATATCCACCCTGTAGACCCAAGCAGAATCATGCCCCACAGGGATCAGGAAAAGTCCATTTGTAGAATATGCTGTTGGAAATACTTTGCTGCTGTATACAAAAGAATAATTAAAAGACTGCTCTTGTATACCTAATTTTCTCCTGTGTTTAATTGTTTGCCCTATTTTGTGGGCTCTCTCCCTTCTCATTCATGGAGTTGTGGTCATTTTGATCCTTCTCTAGAGTATCTTTTAGTAGTCTCGTAGGGTTGGCTTTGTCATCATGAAATTCTTTAGTTGTTCTTTGTCACAGAAATATTTCACTTCTCCATTATACTTGAAAGAGTCTTGCAGGGTACATCAGTCTGGATTGGAATTTGTTTTCTTGATATACATGTAGTACTTTGCTTCATGCTCTTCTTGACTTGATGGTTTGTAAAGAAAAGTCTGCCATTATTCTGATGGGCTTTCCTTTAAATGTGAGCTGTTTCTTTTCTCCAGCGGCTGTTAGTATACTGTTCCTGTGCTGAATATCTGGGATCATGATTATTATATGTCTGTGTGTGGTTTTAGTTGGGTTGATGTTATTTGGAGTTCTATATGTTTCAGTTACTGAATGTCACATTGTTTCCCCATATTTGGAAAGTTTTCTGCTATGACTTCTGTCTATATTCTTTTTATATCATTTGTATTGATTCTTACTGATGCCTATTAGTCTCACATTGTTCATCTTTGCATCATCTTGCAGATATTGCTTTATTTTTTTTTTTGCATCCTAGTTGTTTTTAAGAGATGTTTTCTTATCTTTTCACTAGCTGCAATAGTGTCTTCGAGGTCTGAAAGTCTATATTCACTTTCATTCAAAGTTTTGCCAGCTTGTGATTGAGGTTTAAATTTCCTGTATAGCACTTTTAATCTTCTCAGGCATTCTATTTCTTTCCTGTATTTGTCATTTAAAGAGTCCAGCATCTTTCCCTTCTGTTTTATTTTTTTTTATCACTGTCCTCTTTAGAAGCACTTAGTACTACTTCCTGTATAGTTAGCATTTCTTTTACTTCAGAAATTATTGCTGACATGGTTTCCTCTACACCTTTCTGTGTGTGATTTCCAAGTTCTTCTGTTATTGTCCCTTGAATTTGTTCTAGGTGGGCCTGGGGCCTGAGAATGCATTTTACTCCTTCTCTTTGTCATTTTGTATAGCGCTGTCTTCTGACCTTCAGTGTGGAGCTTTGGTACAGCTTTTACCTTAGCACCAGGTCCAGATCTACCAAGTTCAAACTCATCCAGGTGGGTGTGGCTTGGGTCTGGCTGCTGTGCTTCACTTCTTCCTGGTGCAGCCCATAGAGGTGAACCCTCTGTGCCACTCTGGCAACATGTTCTTCTCCTGGATCATCTGGGTAGAGCTTGCCTCTAGCCTCTCTGTAGGGAGTTCTGCCCCAGGGTTCCATAATGTACCTGTCTGATGGAGGAAGTTCCACTCACATTGTGAGCCTGGGTGCTAGCTCACATGAAGATCCAGAGGGCTCTGGGTGCTCTCACTTATATACCGGGCCTAGGTTGAATCATGATTTATATCCTAATGATGCCTGCATGTTACTCGGCTGTTACCAGGTTACCTGGTCTTTGTACCACCTACTATAATTCTAATTTTATTTTTAAACAAATTACTGGGTTCAGCAGTCTAAGCATCTGTCTGGAAAGTGCAAAGACCCAGGTTTGATCCCTGATGCTGCATACCGTGCTGGCACCAAAACAGCAGGCCCCCAAAAGCAGGAATGGCCGTGCACACCCATAATCTAAGCACTGCAGAGGCTGAGACAGGAGGGTCACTATGAGTCTGAGCTACCTAGTAAGACCCTGTACCAAATAAAGAAAGAAAGAAATTTTAAAAACAAATCACTTCCAATCACTAATGGTAACATTTATGCAAGTCAAATCTCAGGAACATGATCTACTCTATGGAAAGACAAATAATGAATAGGCTACATACACTATTTGTTACTGTCCAAGAGCAACTGTCATGGAGAATTCTGGACCCTAGAAATGTCATCAGGAAAGGCAAAAGGGACAACAGGTCTGTCTGGTCCTTTCCCACTGCAGGTGCAGTAGTGGAGGAAGGTTATCAGAAAGAGAGAAGGGCACTAATCCATTTAGTAGTATTACACAGTTTACAGACTTCTGTGTTTGAAAAATGGTGAACTTTCAATTGCAACACAAACTACTCAAGTATGTATTTTTTAAAAGTATGTATTTCCTAAGTACGATCTTAAAAAAATGAAAGTAGCAGAAAAATCTTATTCAGATCATATCTGTATAAACAGAACCTTCGGCTCAAGGACACCTCTGTGATTTGTTTTTCTTCTGTCTGTTTTGGCAGCAGGATAAGGCAATAAGCAGGTGGGTGTTGTTCATCTACTTGTGACTCATCAGGAACAGGGTCACTCTTGCAAGCCATAAAAGCTGGAATGTGTATATTACAGTCACAGGTAAATTTCTAATCCATTGATGAAAGCATTTTTCTATTTATTTTTATTGTGGTAATACTAAATTTCAGTCACTATTCTGTGCACCTAAGTATGTTATAGGTAGTATTCAGATAAAGATAACATATTTGTGGCAACTTACTTTGTTGAATTTTTTTTACCACTGATCAAATGTTGGGGGATGGTAATTTTCCATCACCGGAAGTTGTTTAAAGCCAATAGGCAACATTTCCGGTCACCCAGGTGATTATAACCAGCTCTAGTTGCGCTCTCCAACGGCAGGTTGCTGATCTTGCAGTACAAAATACATTTTCAGCTGTGGACAATTAACAAACTCAGCCAGCCAAGCAAGAGTGCAGCCCTGTTCCGTGCAATTCAGCTGCCAGCAGTACTTTGACAGCTATATAATTACATGGACCATAAATTACGCTTGGTAATCACCTTGTTTATAATTTCATTCCCTGTAAATTAGTAGTGTAATGAAATGAGATTTCATAACCACCAGATGCATAGCGCGCTGCTCACTGGAGACCGGAGCCATGGCTCACAGGCAACACTTTCTCAAGAAATGAGGTTGTGGTGGGCTGTCATGTGTTCGTCAGGCCATGGGCAAGTGACCTAGTGCTCCAGGTTTGCAGCTGCCAGGGACATTCAAATGGTTCTAGGTTGGAAGCGGAGTGACAGCCGCTAAAAAGAGTGTGGCATCCTGTTTGCAAGAAAACCTTTGCTGTTTTAAAAGATTTCATGTACAGTAACTCCATTCATTGGCATGTTTCATGCTATCTTCTGGCCACGCATAAATCATTTGCTTCTTTAATAAAAGTAGTTACATTGAGAAATGGTTCTGTAACAGTAGGTATTTGCTCTCTGCAGGTAGGTAGGTCATCTATTTTTACTGTGCAGTGACATAGTAGCTGAGAAAAGACTAACATACCTCACCAAATTTCCTAATATATACTTTTCCATGTGGATAAGTGATTTTAGGAATACCCTTTCTATCACATGCAGGACCATGAAAGAAAATCATAATGGAAATAATAGAAATGCTAGTCTTTTTTTCTCCAGGGTGCAGCTTGTAATCTGACTTCTGGGGCATAACTTCCTACTGTTCCATAATAAAAATTGAAAAGTCAGAGTTTCTTGACTCAATAATGCACAATTGGGACTTAGAAAAATTTTAAGGAAAAGAACAAATTAACAGTTTGTAATTTCTGCTGTCTTATATCTGAAGCTTAGGCAAGTCATTTGCAAGAGATTTATTGGAACTTGAGCCTTTATTCCACCAAGAACTGCGCTGCAAGGAAAAATACAAATTATCTGCCACTGCTTCTAACAGAGCCAGGAGGGGCGAAATGTATGAATCTAGAAGCTTTAATTACCTACGGAAATGTGAGTTGGTTATGCAGTGCCTATTTTAATTACCATCTGATTAAAATTAATCCTAGCTAGAAAGTGGAATAAGGAAACTGCAGTCTGAAGGTTAATGTTTCCAATGCTACCATATGCGGCCAAGAAAAAGAATAAAGTTAGGGGTAACTTACTGGTAACTTTAAAAGATGTTTTAAAGTATATGGGGTTTGACAAGTTTTCATGTGCTCTGAACTCTGGGAAATGGGGCATCTTTTCACCAAAGGCATCCTGTGGATGTTAACATTCCCCTCTGGTAGACATCTCAGGAGAAGGAAAATGATTCCAAAAATAGTCTGGTCCCCTGTTCTCGGTGGAAAACTCAACTGTAAGTAAACAGGAGCTAATTTTTTTTATAGTCATTCTACAGAGTGATATAAGTCAAGACATTTTTTAGATGATGTACAATAAGATCCTTATGTTCTAGAAATTAGCCAATCAAAACTTGTTTGAAAGTCACGATGGCTATATATCTATCCTATTTTGTATATATATGCATTTTTTCACTACAAAATGGTCCTTCATTTATATCCCCCTTTTTGTTTTGTTTTGTCAGAGATGGGTGCTCCATTGCTGCTAGAGAAGCTGTATTTGGATAAGTCTTTAAAAGACCTTTCCATACTTGATGCCTGTTCAAATATCGTCTGCATCTTGTACTGTGAATGACGACTATGAGGACAATATGCAATGTATTACCTGTCTTACTAACCTGTTTTGAAACTGTCTGATTGCTATTTCCCATTAAAATTAATAAAAATATATATAAAAGTCATGATAAATGCCACAAAAGGCAAAGGGGTGCGCGCGCGTGTGGGAGTGTGTATGTGTGTGTGTCTGTGTGTATACCATTTGTCTTGATGGCAACATCAAGTAATCCTGAAGATATCATTAATAACAGGTCAAATTTTTCTTATCTACATTGAAAGGTTACAGACTATCTATCCCTTGCATGCACAAGCACTTTACAACTGACGTTTTTAGTAGAATTTCAACTTTGGGTTGGATTTGCATTTGCTGTCATGAATTACACTAAAACAATTACCTTTGGTCACCAATAACTTTGTGGATGAAAATTTAGCATATTTAAGATTTAAGGTATCAATTAAAAATTGAATAAATTAGCCAGCTAACAAAGAGCTTGAAACTGTATCTTGGTTGTCATACTGGTAATTCAGTTTATCACATCTTTTAGTTTTTTATATATTGAGGACAGGAACTATAGGGTCTCACAATCTTGATTTAACTCACAGCGATTCTCCTGTTTACTGCTTCCCAAGCACTAGAATTACAGATGCACACCACCACACCCAGCCTCAATCCACATCTTAGTGCACGCTGGGGGTGAGACCAGCTCAGCATGGTGGGAATCGAACCCCCAGCCCCTGTGTCTGCCTAAGCAGGTGCTTTAATCCACTGAGCTATCTGACCAGCACTAGCTTATCACATCTACAGGACAACATTGAACAATGCAACATTTTTTCATTCTCATAAGGTAGCCCAAATCATAAATTGTTATGAAGGTAGGCATTGAATAATTAAGGAAAAAAAAAACTAAAATTCTCAAACTCACCTTACTATCCACCTAAAGGAAATAAAACTAAAGCATCAAAAAATGTCACACCTCAAGTATTGCCCTTTGCAGAAGGCCCTGATTTTTTTAATGGAAATTTTTAAAATTGTTAATAGCAAAAGAAAACCATGGGGGTGAGTGGTGAGTTAGTGTCCACTGAAATGTCTTCCTCTTTGATTCCAGAGTCCATGTGCAGCTCCTGTCGGTCATCAAGAGCTCTGCCCGGAGAACTGGAAGGCAAGAAGGAAGGAAGAGGCACTATGCTACCTTGGGATGTTTCCTAGATGACTCGTCAGGAGAGGGCTGCTGTGGATATTTGTGGGGAGGAGAAACTGGAAGGGGGAGAGAATACAAAAGGAGGGAGAGAAGTAGAATATCAATTACTGAAGTGGCTTGCTGGAAACTGACCTCATTAATAGCATTATCATATGGTCTCATTCTAAGGGGGAACAGAGGTGATAATAACATGAATTATTCCAACAAAAATTGTGACATGATTATTTTTACAGTTAAAACAATTAGAGACTGAGCATGATGGCACACACCTGTAATCCCAGCTCTGGGGAGGCTGAAAACAGGAGGCTCACTATGCGTCTGAGCTGCACAGTGAGACTCTGTGCCAAGCATATAAAAAGTTAGATAAATAATGCATTTAAACTCAAGGGGTATCTATCCCTCAGTAGAAAACCCAGGATCTCACAGGAAAGTCTTCTGTTCCCTTTGAATAGGGAATGAGTGAACTCCACATGGCACTGTGGTTTTTCATTCCCTGCAGATCTGCGGGGCAGGAAAGAGAAATGAACTCAGTTGTGGGAATCATAATAAACTGGTTCTAAGACACAACACTGAACTCTCCCATCCTTGCTACCCACAGTACCTTAGGGGACAGGCAGTAGTAAAAGTCAGTGTAAAAAAAAAAAAAAAGTCATTGTCACCTAAACTATTCATTGCACTACCCCACTCATAAGATAGAGTTGATAGATAGGACAGAACACCACACAGCCTAGAACTTTCTGTGGGATGCTCTGAAGGGAAAGTTCGAATGTAGAGTTCATCCAAAAGTGACAAAATCACAAAATAATTGGCCAAGTGAGAGGTTCAGAAGAAGCCACCTAGTGAACAAGCAATCCAGAAAGACTAGTTAAAGCTACAAAAATATTAGAGCAAATGTGGATGGCAGGGCAGGGAAGAGGAGAAGGAGTAAGAATGATTAAGAGGCAACATGTAGGACTGAAAGCTCCAGGAAGAGGCTCTCTTGAGTTCTTCAGAAAAAGGTAGAAAAAAGGATACTTCTTTCAAATGGCAATGGTATCAGAGTTCCTCCAGCAGGCCCGCTTTGCACACAATCAAGAGCAGGAATATGTTCAAATTGTGTAACTCTCCAAAGGAGGTTCTGGGTCAGATGTGAGCTCCTTTTCTGGCTTTAATCTCCCCTCTGATGTTGAGGCTTTGTACAGAGCCACGACAGTAAAGGGTGTGGGTGCAGCAACCATCATTGACATTCTTTTTTTTTTTTTTTTTTTTTTTTTGTCTTTTTGAGACAGCGTCTCACTATGCTGTTCAGGCTGGCCTTGAGCTCACTTTGTAGCTCAGGCTGGTCTCGAACTCACAACAATCCTCCTGTCTCAGCCTCCCGATCATTGACATTCTGACCGAGAGAAATAACGCCCAGCACCAGCAGATCACAGCAGTCTACCCCCAGGAAAAAGGGACGCCAGTGGATGATGCTCTGAAGAAAGCCCTCACAGGTCATCTAGAGAAAGTGGTTTTAGGTCTGCTGAAAACTCCCACCCAGTTTGACACGGACGAACTCCATGCAGCTGTGAGGGGTCTTGGAACTATTGGAGACGCCCTTGTTGAAATTTTGGCATCAAGAAAGAATAGAGAAATCAATAGACTGTACGGAGATGAACTGAAAAGATATTTGGCCAAAGACACCACCACAGACACATTTGGAGATTTCTGGAAGGCTCTGCTTTCACTCTCTGAGGGTGACTGATGTGAGGATCTTGGTGTGAATGAAGACTTGGTGGACACGGACGCGGTGGCCCTATATGAAGCCAGAAAAAGGAGAAACAGGACAGACGTGAATGTGTTCGACATCATCGGCCACCTGCAGCCAACCCAGCTTCACAGTGTTTCAGAGATACACCAAGTACAGCGAGCACAACATGAACAAGGCTCTGGAACTGAAGCTGAAAGGGGACATCGAGAGGCGCCTCGCGGCCACCGTGAAACGTGCCGCAAGCTCACCGGCCTTCTTTGCTGAGAAGCTGCATGAGGCAAGGAAGGGCGCTGGAGCTCATTATGAGGCACTGCTCAGGGTCATGGTCTCTTACTTGGAAATCGACATGAATGACATTAAAGTGTACTGTCAGATGATGTGTGCTATCACTCTGTGCCAGGCCATTCTAGACTAAAAAAATAAAAAAACCAACAAGGGAGATTATGAAAAGGCTCTGGTGGCTCTTTGTGGAGGGAATTTAACATCCCTTTGAAACTCTCAAGTTTTCTTAACAGAAAACATCTGAGTGCCAGGTTTTTATTCTGCAACACTGCATTGGCTTCACTAGGAAGGTTTGTTGAGCAGGTTTACAGTGTAACTACCTGCTTTCTGAAAAACAAAATAGACGGTAAATATTTTTATCTAATATCACAACTCTGTATAATGGAGATAAGTTTGTTTTTAAACTGTTTTCCAGAAATCATAAGATCCCATATGCAAGTTGTTTTATTGTCTGAGAATGATGTTTATGTAGCTGAAAATAAAAATAATGTGACAAAATTATTTATTAAAAAGGGGATAATATGCATAAATACCAATTCCAAAAAATTAATATGATAATCATGTATTTTAAACATATGCTGGTGTTAAAATGTGGAAATGTTACTGAAAAAGAAAAGAAAGGAATAAAAAGATAATACCTATTGGAAAATTATTTCATGAAATATAGAAAAAAATTCAACAATATAATAAAATTTTGAAGTAATTTAGAAAAATAAATCACAAATACTGTTGTACATTTTACTGAAAAACTAACACTCAGTTTTTTACAGGTTATGAAACTTTGTTAATCTGTAGGCTTTGAAAAAGGAACTACCATTAGAGCTAAACATGAAGTGATACCTACACATTTCTGAGGAGACTTACATTTAATACCAAGAAGGTAAAAAAGAGCATAAAGCTGCAGCTGAAATACATGGAAAGTAGTGAGGTCAAAATATTTAGAAATGACCACAGGACAGGAAATTTAATCAAGCTGAACACAAAAATAACATAAAGCATGATATAGGAAATTATTTTGTCAGTGTTTTCTGTGAAAGAAACATTTAATTTTTTTTTGGTGACAGGAATTAAACTCAGGACCTTGTATTTGACAGGCATGCTCTGTGTCACTGAGCTACATCCCTGGTGCAAGAAATCTATTTCAATAAAAAATAAGTTATAAATAATAATGTAATTATGGTTAAAGCAAAACAAACATAAATGGATTTTAGTTAGTGTCTCAACTAGGAATGGAAGAAAACTGGTGGAAAGCAGTGGCTTTGGGAGAAAACATGGTAATTTCCCAACTCTTCTTGCTGTGAGCCCATATCTAGTCTAGACTTAGATAAGTGAAGGATAAAAGACTTATTTCACTATGTAAATTAATATCAAGTCACTCCCAAAAAACATAAAACATAGAAAAGTTAATCTGCTAAGACGATTTGTCATGAGGTAACTCAGTTTATAAGATTAAAAAAAAAATCAGGACCAGGTATACAGCTCAGCACCCCAATACCTGCCTGGCAAGTGCAACACCCTGAGTTCAATTTGTAGTATTAAAGAAACAAAACAAATAAAATAAATAAATAAATCATATATATCCTAATTGCTTCAGCAAGTAAAGATAGAGTATTTGAGCAAAGAGTGTTCTTAATCAAATGCATATAAATAAATATCACAGTTGAAGAAAATAACATTTCAAAACATTGCAATAATCAAAAAGTTTAGGAAAGTAACTATTAACAAAAACAGATGAATTCATTTGTATTTTATTGTACACATAAATATGAATTGTAACTGTATTGAGAAAACACTTCAAAAAATGATTTTGATGTGAAATGATTCTAATGTGAAAATCACATAATTTGGAAATTTTTCATTTTTCAAAAAAGATGTTCATGAGGACCAGCAAAATAGCTCATTGGACTAAAGCCCCTGCTTAGGCAAGCTCAGCCAAGCCCAGGAGCCACGGTTCAATCCCTGGCACCACATGCATGCCGGCCTCACCCCCAGGGGCTGGCTAAGCTGGTCCAAGTCCAGACCTAGTGGCTCATGCCTTTACTTTCACTGCTGGGGAGGCCAAAAACAGGAGGATGGCTATGAGTCTGAGGTGCTTAATGAGACTCTGCAACAACCAAACACATTTAAAAACATCAAAAATAAAAAAAAAATAATGTTCACAGAGAAACCTGAAAAATAAGGCTGAGAATACAGCTCAGTGGCACAGTACATGCCTGGTAAGTGTGTGGTCATTAGTTTGATTCTTGGTTTAAAAGAAATAAAAGAAAGAAAAGAAAAGCCCTGAAAAATAGAAGTAAAGTGAGAAACTATGAGGTTGATATTTACAGTTATGTAAAGCCAGTAAAATATGTAATTAAAAAATATTTAGAAGTTTATAACGGGGCAAAGTTTTAAAATTTTACATCAAATAATACCATACTTTTAAAGAATAACTATAAATGAATAACAACTGCATGAAATAATAAATAAATAAATAAATGGATATAATATATAATTGTTGAAGACATGCAATTTTTATGAACCTTTTATAACAAAGTTGAACATGTGGGTCAGGGAGATGGCTCAGTGGAATAAATGCTTCCCTAGCAAGAACAAGGGCCTGAGCTCAATCCCCAGTTCCACCAAAAAACAAAACAAAACAAACAAACAAACAAAAAACAAAGTTGAAAGAGTAAAATATCAATTAGAAATATAACTTTTTCTTTTTTTTTGGACTACTGCGGTCCCCTGAGGCTGGCTAAAGTTGCCTAAACAGGCACTTTAGACTATTGAGCTGTCTCTCTGGCCCCATAAAGATAACTTTTACTAGTTAGACAGGAACTTTTAGTAACTACCAGAAAAAAACTGATTCATACTAGATTTGTTTCAGTGAAAAATTTAAAAGGTAAGATCCAACTATTTCTAAGCAACTGATTAGAAAGTCATCTTGCAAGCCTATGATGGTAGATACCAAGGTTATTAAACAGGAGGGCTCACTCAGATTACAAGCACGTGATTCTAACGTGAAAATCACATCATTTGGGAACTTTTCATAAGCAGAAGATATTCAAATACTCTCATAGGAAGATAATGAGCTAGAAGACTTCTCAGAGGAATGAAGACTAGGAGCCAAGGAACAAACCATACTCCAATGTGTACTTCACACTTTATTGTTGCCTTAAGAATACTCATAATATCATTTCGCTCTGAGAGTTTCACTGAATTTCTTAGTGTCATGCTGAGACATATTATCTTTGAAATCTAGTTTCCTCAGAGCCACATGAGGTAGTTAAATTGGATGATGCATAAGCTCTCCTTTACCTCTGATTTTCTGTAATGTCACCGCAGCAAATCAAGTCACTGGATCAAAGGCCATAGGTGTGTATGCTGTATTATAATACGGTAAGTGGCAGATTGTGAAAATTCATCTCATCATCTACAAATATGTTTATTATCCCTTTATCTTCCTAAATCGTGGTCAGTGGCATCCCAAGTTTAATCAGAAAGATTTCAAATGTCATATCTTTAAAGTTTGTTTCTGTTTCTAGAGGAGAGATTGGATGAACTTACATCCATAGTTAATTTCTTTCATTTACTGTTACCAGCAAAAATCTTAGTCATGTAAATATCTAATAATAGAAGAGATGATGAGAAACTTATTCTGAATATTAACCGGGATTACCAATTTGGCTGGAGTAAGACACACCTAGCAAAATAATAAAGGACATTTGTGTCTGGGTGGATGACAGAGTGTTGACCGCCGAGGCTGTATCCAGTCTCTGGCCCCCTTCTTCTCTGGATTTTGCTTCCTGACTACTGTAAATCAAAATTCCCTTCAGCCAGGAGCTTTCTGACTGGGAACCAGCTCTTCATGAAGTAAGCCTCTGAAATTATAAGCCAAATGAAACATTTCTTCCAGTCATTTACAGTATCTGAAAATTACAAATAAATGTGACCCTTACGGGTGCTAGTAATTTGTGAAAATATTAAGATAATGTGTGTAAATAGACTGGAAAGTTGTACTTCTACCATGATTTAAACCATACAAATCTTTTTCTTAACTGTACTTTGTGCAGGGTCTCACTATGCAACTCAGACTTGCAGTGATCCTCTTGTTTTCAACCTTCCGGGCGCTGGAATTATGGACCTGCACCACCAGGCTCGGCCTCGGTGGCTGGCTCAGTGTGTCCAGGGAGGGGCCTGGCATGGCATATCATGTCAAGGGTAGAATCCCAGCCCCTGAGCTTGCCTAAGCAGGCTCTTAGTTTGCTGAGCTATCTGCACAGCCCTTCCTCTTCTTTTTTTTTTTTAAGAATACAAATAGTAATAGAAAAAAAAAAAAAACTCATCATTAGAAACAGCACAAGATTTCACTAAACAAAGTAATAGGCATTAAACAATGGTTGCTTCATTACATGATGCTATCTTCAAATTAGTTGTTCAGATTACCATACAAATCTTATATATATAAACAGGTAAACATTTGCAGTGAACTAGGAAAATTGAAAAGCATTTATTTTTATTATAAGGCATTTTAAGTTACATTTGTTAATTTCTAAATAGATATTTGTTGAAGTTTTGTTTATTGTATTGGACAACAATACACAAAAATAAATGTAGGGTAATTCTACTTATATAGTAAGTGTATAGTGAGAGTATGACAATAAACAGTTTTGTCAAATAATTATGCATAACAACACATGTGAAAAATATGCCTTAGTGTATCATTTAAGATTTGGGATTTTAGCAGACTAAGAACCTGCTTAGGAGAACACAGGGACCAGGGTTTGATCCCTGGCACCATATGCCTTGCTGGTCCCAACCCCCTTCACAACAACAACAAAAAAAAAATTGGGATTTTAGAATTTGCCTTCCTATGCTTAAGTGAAAACTATACTTTTCACTGAATATTACCTTTGTAATTGGTAGAGATGTTTCAAGTACAGAAGAGAGGTTTTATGCAGTTCTACAAGCTGGCAATTGCAAGTATCTCTGTGCAAAGTTATGACATTAGCAGGCCTTGCCTGGAAATCAGCAAGAAGTCCATTGAGACTGGGGCTTAGCAGGCACTGGAGAAAGTGACAAGAAATTAAAGTCACAGATCTGTTGACTTAGAGGATACGGGCTTTAAATACAAATAGGATTTTGCTCTTCATTGAGTGGAAAATAAAGAATCATTACAAATGGTGAATAGAGATTATCTCTACAAGTGTAAACATATTTTAAAAATTAAGCTCTTTCTGTGTTAGGAGGGAGGAATGAATGTCATCTGCTAGTTTTTGTTTCCTCCTGAAGCAGGGATGAAATGAAAACAAACAGAAATTTTAGATATCTACAGCAACACTATGAAAGAATGAAGGCAAAAAAAAGACAGGGGAGAATAAATGTAGGTGCTACTTATGGTTTACTCTGAAATAATTTTAAATTCATGTGTGTTTTATCCATTTTTTTCATAACCTCTTGCAAGTTCTGAATAGAATAGCTTGATCAGGATTTGACAATACGGTAAACACACAGCATGTTGCAGCCCCCGAAGGATCCTGTGTATTGCTATTTCATCACACATTGCTCCCTTTCTGGCCCTTTCATTCACACCTGACAAACAGGGAACTGTTCATTTCTATTATTTTGTCTTTCATTACATAACTGGAATCACATAGATTGTAGCCTTGTGAAGTTGACTTTCTGAAGTTGACTAAGCGCAATGCGCTAGGTACTCACTGAGGCTCTATACATCAAAAGCTTGTCAGTGCTTCTTGCTGAGTACAGGATTTCACTACGTGGCTCAGACTCCTAGTGATCCTGCTGTTTCCAGCCTCCCCAGCCTTGGGATTACCGGCCTTTGCCACCACATCTGAACTCAGTAGAGGGCTCAGCACACCCAGGGGTGGGGCCAGCGTAGCACATGATGCTAGGATTAAAACTGGTGCCTGCGCTTGCCTAAGCAAATGTTTAGTTCACTGAGCTAGCATACCAGCCCTGCTTATTCTACAGCATAAATGCTCCACTCTTTGGTAGAAGGACATCAGGTTGTTTGCAGTTATGGATTATGATAAATAAATCAATTATACACATGTTCATGGATGAACTGGTGTGTGAAGTAAACTTAATAGAGGAAATTTCTCTGGGATAAATTCATAGAAGTGCAGTTGCATGGTCTATCATAGCTGTACATTTAATCTTTTTTTTTTTTCTTTTTCTTTTTTTGTGGAACTGGGAATTGAACTCAGGCCCTTGTGCTTGCCTGGCAAGCACTTATTTTACGGAGCTATCTCCAAGGTTCCTGTTTATTTTTTAAAGAAGATTTTTTACTTTTTTTTTTTTTTAATCTGCCCAACTTTTCTACAAAATGGCACTACCATTTTATTTGTCAACATCATTATGTAGTAGTTTCTATTTTCTCCACATACCCAACAACTTTTCCTGTTTTTACTATTTTTAATTTTCGCTCTTCTGATGGATTTACAGTAGCATCTTGCTGTGCTTTAAGTTTACCCTCTGTAATAACTAATGATGTTGAATACCTATCCGTATATTTTGTTTCTATTGTATATCTAATCAAGAGAGATGAGTGTTGATTTTCTTTGCCTGTGGTGTAACTGAATTGAAGATTTTTAGCAAAGTTGCCCAATTTGTGCATATAGGAAAGTCTGCAATATTTTATTACTCTTTTGATGTCTTGTCATGCTCTTGTAAAATCAATAATCGTAGCAAAAGTTTGTGTCTTTCCATGAAACTTGTCACTATTTTTAAAGATTTATTTATTTTTACCTCTTTGTGAATTAGTTTCCTCCTGTTTCCCTCTTTTCAATGCCATCTCTTTATTGTTTCTCTCTCTTTGCTCTGCATCCCTTTTACTCTTCTTTACACAGATTCTCCAGGTGAGTTCTGATTTTTGAGATCATTTTCCCCTCCAATACGTGCCCCTCCTGCCATAAGATTCCTCCTTAGAACTGCATCAGCTGTGTCCTACACATTTTTATCAGTCATGCTTTAGTTCAGTCTGACGCATGTTTTATTTCCCTGAAGAGTAGTTGTGACTCTTGAGGCATTTATAAATGCATTGTGTTGTTTCCAACTGGTGGAAAACAGCCTTGGCATTTTTCTTTTCTGTTACTGGTTTTCAATGTGATTTCACTGTGGTCTAGGAATATATTCTGTACTGTTTAAATTATTTTAAGTTTGCTGACTTTCAATTCTTAGCCCAGAATATAGTCTATCTTAAAACATGTTCCAAGAGACATAGAAAATATGTGCTATGCTGTCCTGTGACATGTTCTCTAAATCCCAGTTAATCTTATTGGATGATAGTGCTTTTGTGTATGGCTTGTACATCATTGCTGATTTTTCTAATTATTCTATGAGTTTCCCAGAGGAGGTGTTGAGACCTCCAACTATATAATAATTATGAATTCTTCTAAATTCTCCTTTCAGTTCTATCAGTTTTTTTTTCTCATCAAACTTCGTTTTAATGGGTCTCAAAATTCTTTGACAGATTTTGGTCCAGTTGTTTCCATTAAAAAGTATTGATTTTAAAAACTAATAATGTAAAAACTGCCACACACACACACAAAAAGAAATGGTCCCCAAAACATTCTCCTTTCCTTCTGAAGGTTTACGATGCACTGTTATTGTTAACCAGCCTTTCACTATTATCTTAAATGGCCAAGTGGAAGAAACAGTTCTGAGACCAGTCTTCCACCACTGATTAAGACGGGGGTGGCAGGTGGCAGGTGGCAGGGATAATATCCATTTAGCCTTCTGAGTTTTCTGGGCAGACTTGGTGACCTCGCCAGCTCCAACAGCCTTTTTGTCCACAGCTTTGATGACACCCACAGCAACTGTTTGTCTCATATCACATTTTGCAGTTCTGTTGTTTGCTTTATACTTCAAAGCACAATTGTGTCTTCTGGATGATTTTCCATTACATCTTGGTATGGTGTCTCTTCCTGCCTGTCTCTTCTTCATTTTGATATCAACTTTAGCTAATATTTGTATAGCCATTCCTGTTTTCTTGTCATTGTATAATACAATTACACAATATATTTGAGTAATGTAATTTTCACTTCTTTGGGGACTTTATGGCATGATTATTATATTTAAAACAAGTATTTTGCTGATCGCACAGGGTAGGCTTACATTTTTCCATTCGTCCTGTTGTCTCTATTTTTTTTCTGAGTCAGGACCTCACTGTGTATTCCAGACTGACCTTGAACTCACTATGCAGCCCAGCATGGTCCTGAACTTGCGGGGATCCTCCTACCTCAGCCTCCAGAGTCCTGGAGTTGCAGCCATGTACTATCATACCCAGCCAATCATCTCTGTCATTTTTTTTTTTTTTGGTCTTTTTGAGACAGGGGGGTCTCACTATGCAGTTCAGGCTGGCCTTAAGCTCATTTTGTAGCTCAGGCTGGTCTTGAACTCACAACAATCCTCCTGCCTCAGCCTCCCAAGTCCTGGGATTACAGACATGTGCCACCAAGCCCGGCTTTTGTCTCTGTCATTTATCTGAGATAATTAAAATATTACCAGTTAATGAACCTAAATCTGACATTTTGATTTGTCATTACACAGATTCTCTTTAAAGTTTATTTCTTTTTGTGGTTGAGCCATTTTTAGGATTCTAATATGTTATAACCTATCGAGAATTTCTCTGTGCGGCTCTGATAGCTGATGCCCTAGGTAGTATTAACTTAATTTCTTATTAACTTAGTGGACTTGTTTGTCATGACATTGTATCATTTTAGATGAAGTATAGACACCTTTTCTCCTGTATGTCCTTTTATCTTTTGTGCATAAAGCAATTGTCATATATTTCCTCTACATGAATTTAAAACTTCAGACAATATAACGTTTTTTGGACTAAGCATTAAATACAATTTACAAAACAAAAGAAGAAAAAACTATTTTGTATTTGCAACATTTTCTATTACAGTGCTTTTTCTTTTCCTAGCTAGATGCTTTATTTCCCTCTTTTATTGTTTTCACTTAACTTAGAGAACATTCTTTACACATTGTTTTGGAATAGGCCTATTGGCAACAAATCCTCTTGGTTTTTCTTTATCTGAGAACATCTCTATTTCCTATTCATTTTTAATGGGCAGTTTCTCTTGACAGATAATCTTTGTCCTTTCAACAGTTGGAAGATGCTTTGTAGCTCATTTCTGACTTTACTTTTTAATAACAAATATGCTATCATTTAATCCCTTTTCTCCATAAATGAGATTCCCTGCAGTCTGGATCGGCATGTTTAGTTCTCAGGAGTTTAATTTTTGTTATTAATTATTTTGTATTTTAGGAAAGGGTCTACAAGGGTGTTCAGGGTCACACTGCTAGATTGGACTGATAGCGATCCTCCTGTTTACAGCCTCCCAAGTGCTGAGATTACAGGCACGCACCTCCATGCACAGTCGCAATAGCCGTCTCAGAGCACCCTGGGGGCGGGGCCAGCAGGGCAGGCCTGGCAAGGGAACCACTGCGCGCGTTCCTTGCACCTGCTTGCAGGTACTTTAATCTGCTGAGCTATTTGGCCGGCCCAAATTTAATTTTTAAATTTTTAATTATGACATAATTCTGCTGAATTTATCACATTTTGGGGGGTAGCTTAGCCTTTTAAAATACACGGTAGTCCTGTGGGGGGAAAAATTAGTGATTTAAGTGCTATTTGAGAGGTTTTTCAGATGCCTGGTTTTATTTGTCCTCTCATTTTAGTACTCTAAACAGAATAGAGATGTGAGATATTTTGGATTTCTACTGGTTTCAAAAGTTATACTTTTTTTTTTCAGTCTTACTTAGTTTTTGTGAATTCTGTTAATTTCCATTGTTCTCTATTTCAATTAATTGGCTTTTTCCTCTCCCCACCTATTCTACATTTATACCCATCCACTGGAGGCTTTCATTTCTGATTTTAGCCTTCAGTTACATGTTTCTATCTCATGATAAATTTGTTTTTCTTTTCGTCATTTGTTTTGAGTATGTTCTTAAAAGCTCCCAGAATATATTACAAATATGCTTAAATATCTTTCTTTTCTTTTGGTTATTTTTTATTTATTGTTTTGTTATCACTTTTTTATTTTTTTATTCATTTTAATGAGAAAAAAAGATAAAATAGCAATGAGACAGTTTCAAAACAGGTTAGTAGGACAGCTACAATACTCAATAAATTGCGTAATTTTTTCTACATAGTAGTTATGTAGAGGACAAGATGCAGACATGATGTGTTATCTAAACACTATTAGTACACACCTTTCTTTTCATTGAACTAAGATAAAGTTGCTCTGTATCTATCATACCCATCTTGTATATACATGTATATATATTTTTCATATATATTTGAAAATGGTCCTTTATTTCCCCCTTTTTCCTTTTGTTTTGTCAGAGATGGGTGTTCTCTAACATTGCTGTTAGACAAGCTTTATTTGGAGAAGTTTTTAAAGGACCTTTTCATACCTGATGCCAGTCCAAAGATTGTAGATACTTGAATTTATCAAAATAACATAATATAGTCTAATAGTCCATAGTAGTAGTGAGTTATCACCACATCTAGCAGTTGTCTGAAGTTGTTGACGAGTCTTTTAGAGATCAGCGTATTAATATAGCTTTACTTTTCATACCTCGTGGTTATACTTTTCTGCTGGATGGTTAAGACCAGATAAAGCAAGACCTATATAACTAAAAATGTAACTTTTGCTATGGATTTACCTTGGAACCGTGTATGGAACCTCTGCTGTGACATCCTGTAAACTGAGTGGTGTCTGAAATTTTCTGATCGGGGAGATTATGGGTCAGTAGAGGAAAATGATCGACAATGTATAGTGTGCCTAAGGAGAGTTACCTAGACACACTGATCATCTTTCTTGATAAACTGAGCCATCTCCATGTCTGTTATTTCTTAAAAAAAATAAAAAATGGTAAAAAAAAAATAGAAATGATACAGAATTTCACTAAATAAAATGATACAAATAAAACAATTGAGGGCTGGCCTGATACCTCAGTGGACTAAAGTACCTGCTTAGGCAGAGTGCGATGGCTGGGGTTTTATCCCCACTTGCCATGCTGGCCTCACCCGCCGTGTGTGCTGAGACTGGGCATGGTGCCATACACCTGTAATCCCAGCACTTGGGAGACTGAGAACATAAGAATCACTATGAGTCTGATTTATGTAATGAGACCCTATAGACCCTGTATCCTCTTTACTAAATACAAAAAAAAAAAAAAAATAGTTGTTATGTTACATATTGTTGTCTTCAAATTAGTTGTTCGGATTCCCATCAGATACAAGCATGCAGCATTGATCAAAAGAAGTTAAAGAGGAGAGAGAAAATTTCGAGTACTCACTTCTCCTCTCAGTAGACCACTAGAAATCAGCAGTACAATTGTCCAAGCTAACCTGAGTATATACACATATATTCGTTTTTCCCTTCTTTCCTTTTTATTTTCCTCATCCCAGTTGTTTCTTCCCTTTGAAGGGAAGTTGTTTCTTTCCCATCTCCATGTCTTGATATTGACATTTGTACCAATTTTTTTATTCAGGTTGAGACTGTCCTCATTCTCGGCGTGCTAAAGTAATTCAGAAAGGTGAGCATTTTCCTAATATGTAATGAGATGCTGCATCTTCTTTATACCTGTTCTGTTGGCTGATCTGACAACTCTCAGTTAGGTCACAGGAAGTGTGACTTGTTCCTACCCAGAGGAGGCCAAAGTCTACACTTCTACTGGGTTTCAGTTGACACAGGAAGTGAGGTGCCCCTTGTTAAATCCTCAGCAGAAGTGGAAGATTAATTTTTTTCATGAAACCTGGACACCATGGTGAGTACTACATCAGTATTTTTAGCTTCCTGGATTTTCTCCCATGTGTTTTATATAAAAACAACATAGTTCCTAGCTTTTATTTTTATAAAATGAATAGGAAAACATATGTAAACTCATCTATCTGGACCTGATATCTGAACTTATTTTGGAAGTACTGAAAATGTATGAAAGAATGGTAGTTCACTTCAATTATTAAGAAAGCTGAGTCGACTCCTGTTGAAATTTCTAATAAAAAGTGAGTAGATTTGTGTAAAGAATCCCTTGCAAGACTTAAGACTTGGAAGCTTCACACAGCACAAGGAGCAAAATGACTGCGTGTCAATCTGAAGATTGCTACAAGACACCTCCAAACCTCAATGGTTAAAACCAAAATTCAGCTATTATTCCTCCATCTCCAAAGGTGCTCAGTCACCTGATTTTGTCTGGCTCAGCTGAGAAGCTGTTTCTCACCGCAAGTATTCAGGTGTCTGGGTCATGCTGTAGGCTGTGGGACAACAGATGGATTAGGTCCACACCCTGTGCACCTTTCTTCGGGCCAAATGTTGCCCATGGCAGAGCAACAGAAACAAGCCAAGACTTGTAAGGATGGTGAAAACAAATTCTCCTATCCATGTCTTCTTACAAATGTGTCCTTGAGTAGATAATTTTTTCTACTTCCTGGCCCAAGTTGCCTGTTCTGATCTTCATGACTCTGTCTTCAAGGAATTATCTTGTGTGCTCTTTTGTCATCCTTACCAACTTTGGAATGAACCATTGGAAGCGAGAGCTGCTCTTCAGCAGCTTTGTTGAAGAGTTCTGTCCATGGACTGTTAGCAAGAGTTCTTCTCATGTTAAAACAATCTTAGCTCCTTTTATATCAGGCTTGTTATGTTTACCTTTTCTAACAGAGCTTTTTCAAAAAATTGGTATTTTTTTTCTATGAATAGGATTCTATTGTCAGGAGTCAAGACATTACTCTGGATAGGTTTAATTCCTACATTTTGGACATATGACTCTTCCTTAAGTAACAATATTACATTTCTTAGGAATTTATTTTAATTAAATCAAATCTTTATAATGACACCATTAATTTGGATGTGTGTGTGTTTCTGTGTGTGTGTTTCTGTGTGTGTGTGTGTGTATTTGTGTGTCCATAAGACTATCTCTTTCTGTAAGTATCTATATTGATTTAAATGTCCAGGCTATATTTAAATTTGATATATCTTGCTGCATGGTATACCTACAGAAGATAAATTCGTGTTTTGTTTTCATGAATTTCTTCTGTTTTCCTTTCTCCTTCTTTCTTTCTCTCTCTCTCTCTCTCTTTCTTTCTTTCTTTGGCTACTCAGGATGCCTTAGGGCAGGTGTGGTCATGCTTGAGGATCTAGGGATAGAACCACAGAATCCTAAGCTTGACTGCTTTGCTTAAGTAGGCACTTAAACAACTGAGTTAATGGGCAGGGTCCTGTGAATTTCTTTTCACATGAACAATTCTTTTCTAATTTCATCTTTTTACTTTATCACGTGAACATTCTTTCAGCATTCTTCCTGCAAACCATCTTGCAGCAGGTCACAGTGTTCATAGGTATTGGTGACATCTTAAGTAGCGAATGTATCACAGGGTAGATTTACAAAACTTAATTAATTAATATGAAGTAGATTTTTTTTCATTTTTATAATGATTTATGTCACCTTCTACTCTCTGGCTCCAATGTGCAATATTTGAAGATTTTTTCATTATGGAAAATGTTCTTACACTAATTCTTATGTTAATTAGCTACTGTTGTATAACTAAAAAAAGTCAATAGTTTAAAATAGCAACCACTTATTATTGTTTATAAATTTAGCGATTTAGTTGATCTGGCATTGGTTGTTTAGGCCAGTATATGTTGCTCTTTAAGTGAAAGGAACTTTGATAAATTTATTCATTTTGGCAAAGTTTGCAAACTCCTTTTTTTATTAAAAATTTGTGCAACTCTATTTTAGTAAATCTTAAATTCACAATATAAACAATTTATTCTTATGCTTCCTAGTTGAAGTGCACCATTAAAAAGAATACTGTACATAAAGTAAACGTATACTAAATAGAAACAATTTTTACTATGATACTAATTTTGGGGACTAGTTGTTGTCGGTACTGAAATCAAAGTCAAGATCTTGGGCACTGTGCCAATGAACTTTATTCCAAGCCCTATGATAATGAATTTTATCTCAAGCAATTATACCCATATATTATTTGCAAAAGGCAAATGTCATTGGGTCAATATTAAGGCAGTTTGGTGCAGAAAGCATTAGTTATTTCTTTTGGGTAATAAAATATAAAGTCATTTCTTTCACTTTGTATTTATGTATTTACAACATTGTCTTTAATGAAAGTATTAGATTTATAATCAGAATAAAATAAACTCTGTAAGGTTAATAAAATGTGTTATCAGTACCTTTTCCTAAAATATTTCTGATATCAAGGTAACATTATTTTTAATTTATGTGTTTTCAAAAATCTGAGTTATTTTTTTTATATGCCACACAGAATACTTAAAGTAAGAGACCTGGAATTGTGGCACTCACCTTACACACCAAGGAAGACAATTTATTTAGTAATTAAGTAATAATAGAGGTAGATTAATGACTACCTCAGAAAGACCATTGCAGTGGGCCATTAACCCTAGCATAGCAATTAATTCCCAAGGAAACATGTTATGCATCAGAGGTCATTTCTATGATTAGAAATTATAAGGACTAAAATCGCATCAAAGTATTCACTGTCAAAAATCAAAGATTCCGTTATTAGTTCTCTGATGGTTTGCTTTATGTATCCATTTCACTGGACTTTTTATACTTTCAGTACTTGATTAGCATTCTTAGAAAAACATAGAAACAACTATGAAGGAAATCCGAAATCAGTTACTATTAAAAGAACAAAATTGTATTTCCCTTCTTTGTATAGGTTTGCATCATCTAATCTGTTGAAGGCCAGAATAGAGCAAAACATTCAGCCTCTTCAAAGCCTGGGGGCTCTCCAAGCCCCAGCCCATTCTGTCACTTAAGACTAGTGGAAGAATTGCCACCAAGATTTTGGGGTCTGACCTGCCAGTGTTTGGACTGGAACTGAAGTCAGGTTATGCTGAGCCTTAGGGCTTCAGCCATGATTGGCAACTACTCCTGCTTGTTTAGGTCTCCTGCTAGCTGCCCAGGTATGCAGTCCACAGAAACTATAATCACAAAGCTACATTGTTAAGTAAATAATTTCTCTTCCTTCTTTTTCTTTCTTTCTCATATGCATACATACTATATACATATGTTTTTGTATAAATGTATATATATGCAAATTATATGCACAGGAATATGCATATATATACAAATATATATGTATATATATGTGTGTGTATATATATATATGTGTGTATATATATATATATATACAAATTCTATTTCTATTCTTTTGAAAGTCTATGATTAATACTACAAGCCTATCTATCTATCCCCAATGAAAAAAATTTGGGGGGCCAGGGAGATGGCTCAGTGGAATAAGTGTTTCCCTGGTGAGTGCAAGGGCCTGAGTTCAATCCTCAGTTCCACCAAAAAAAAGAAAAGAAAATTATTTTTATCCATAATGTCCTCTCTCATCACCTTTGAAGATTTAGAAAACTATAGGACATAGATGAACACGAATGTGATCAACAGTGTTGGAAAGTATGTTCCAACCCACTAAAAACACTCAGGCTTTCGTGAAGAACCTTACATAACTTAATTTTCTGCACATTTCTGTGTTTTTCAGTCCTGAAATCAGAGCATGGTGCAGAGATTATGAAGAACAAAGGGTTGGTATATGCCTGGCTTTATAAACTTCTGCTCTGTTTATGGAAGATTTTGAGTAGACATTAGCAAAATTTGGCCAAAATACTGCCTGTACTGTTTGATTCCTTTAAATGTACTGTTAATTAAGGCAGTTTACTCTCATTCATAACAGTTTAAAAAACTGTCAATAAACACTTCCTTAAACTTAGAAATTTCATGCAACACTTATTTCTTATTTCAGTTTGAAAGTGAATACAAAACAATATTAAAACAGCAAACTTACAAGTGATACAGAATTTACTAAACACATATGAATTTCACAGTATTTTTTGTAATTGTAATGGTGTTTTCCAACTAATTGTTCATATCACCAGATGTTTTCATGCAAAATTGGAAGAAGATAGAAAGAAAATGAAAGAAATATTCAAGAAATTAAGAAGAGTAAAAGCACAAACAATTGCAAAAGGAGGGCTAGCCAAAAAGCTCAGCAGATTAAAGTGCCTGCAAGCAGGTGCAGGGATCAAGGGTTCAATCCCTGGGCCTGCTGTGTCAGCCCTGCCTCCGGGGTGTCCTGGGATGGCAATTGAGACTGGGTATGTTGGCTCATGCCTGTAATCCCAGCTCTTAAGAGGCTATAAACAGGCAAATCACTACAAGTCCAATCTAGAACCCAGACCCTGAGCACCCCATTGACCCTTCCCTAAAAATACAAAAGAAAAAGAAAAAGGAGACAAAACAAATTAAACATTAATTGCTCTTTTCCATAGACCAGCAGAAATAAACAATATAGTTGTCCAAGTCATCCTGCTTATATACATACTTAAATCTCTTTCCCCACTATATTTTCTAAAGTCTTAGTTGCAAATCTCTTTAAAAGAAAGAATAAAATAATGTTTATTCTGAGTTACAATATGAAGAGTGCTTTAAATATGTTTCTAAATTAGTTCTCAAGAAAAATAAGGATATAGAGCAGATAAGATAGCTCAGCAGTTTGAAGTGCCTGCCTAGGCAAGCTTAGGCAGGCACAGGGGGCTGAGGTTCAATATGTGGCACCACATGCCTCACCAGCCAGACTCTTAGGGTGGCCTGAACAGAGAAAAGAAAAAAACAAAAGAGGAAAGAAAACTAAAGATAGAATGGACATTTTTGAAATAAGTAATCATCTTTCTCATGCATACACGTAAAGGGTTCTGACTCCAGGTTTTCTGGCTTCAAAATTCATGACGTCTATAAAGTTCTATCACAGTACTCCTGAAAATTCCCTTTTTAAACTATCACATGGCAAGAAGCTTGAAACAAATATGCTTTCTTTTTCTTTTTTTTTTTTTTTTTTTTTGGAAGAACCAGGAATTGAACTCAGGCTCTTGTGCTTGCCAGGGAAGCGCTTATTCTACTGAACTATCTCCCCAGCCTCCAAATATGCATTCACTAACAGTACAGGCAGTATTTCAGTTTGAAAGTGAGTACAAAACAATATTAAAACAATATTGAAGAGTCAGAACACTTTTTTCTCGTAAAGTACTATCAAGAAATATGAAAATAATGCCTGTGGACATATTCTGAGAAAAAAATGATATTATTTTTGAATTTGTATATTGCAAATATATTCATTGTGTAGTACAAAATAAATATATTGCCATGTTTCTTGAGAAAATTCCTACTGATATCAATGTCTTAAAAAATATGCGTAATTTTCTCCAGAGAAATTAATTAGATTAACTATGTGTACTTGAACTATAAAATATTTCTGTTTTTTTAAAAAGATATATAGTTACAATTATATAACAGAGAGGACCCGGGAGATGGCTCAAAATAATAAACACTTCCCTGGCAAGTGCGAGAGCCTGAGTTCAATCCCCAGTTCTGCAAAACAAAACAAAAATTATATAACACAAAACCTCTGCTGTGACATCCTGTAATTCAGTGGTGTCTCATATTTTCTGATTGAGGAGATTATGGGGCCACAGAGGAAAGTGATCAATGATGCATAGTGTGCCTAAGAAGAGTCACCTAGAGAGAAAAACTCTCTCAGGCTTTCAAAGAGAGCAAATTGTTCAAGCAGTGGCTGTGGCTCACCACAAAGTGCTGTACATGCTTCCAGGGTAAATCCTGAGGGGCTTTGACTGATCTTATCAGATAACAAAAGTTACATTTTTAGTTATATAGGTCTTGCTTCAACTTGATCTTAACTATCCAGCAGAAAAGTGTAACTGTGATATATAAAAAGTAATGCTATATTAATATCCTGAGCTATAAAAGGCTCAAGTCAACAACTTTTGACAATTGCCAGTTGTGCTGATAACTCACATATTATGGACTTTTGGACTATATTAGATTATTTTTCTGAATTCAAGTATCTACAGTCTTTGGACTAGCATCAAGTATGAAAAGGTCTTTTAAAATCTTCTCCAAATAAAGCTTCTCTAACAGCAATTGAACACCCATCTCTGACAAAAAAAAAAAAGAAGGATATAGATAAAGGACCATTTTGCAGTGAAAAAATATACGTATACATGCATATAGAAGATAGTTAGGATAAATATAGAGCAACTTTATCTTAGTTCAATGAGAAGAAAGGTTTGTACAAATATTGTTTAGATAAGGTATCACATCTGCACCTTGTCCTCTGAATAACTACTATAAACACAACAATATGCAATGTATTAATTATTGTAACTGTCCTACTAACCTGTTTTGAAACTGTTTCATCATTATTTCATCTTCTTTCTCATTAAAATGAATAAAAAATTAAATTATTATACCTATCATATTTACAAAACATAATAATTGTTTAAAATGATGCATGTATAATCTTACTTTAAACTTTTAAATCAAAACATTAGGGAGAAGGCTTACTATTTCTTAGATCAACAAATCAAGTTGTTCCGTCTAAATTCATTCGCCAACAGCCAGTAATAGGTGTTTAGAGAACAGCTCTATCAAGATTTTAGAACTCTTAGTGGACATACATTGAGTATTTGAGAGTAATTAACATGGGTGTGACATATTTGATTATCTATCTATCTATCTATCTATCTATCTATCTACCTATCTAATTTTTTAAGACAGGGTCTCACCATGTAGCTCAGGTTGGCTTTGAGCTTGTGGTTATCCTCCTGCCTCAGCCTCCCAAGTGCTGGGATGGGATTACAGGTGGATTACCCCACACCTAGGTATATTTGATAATTATATATTGGACTAAAATATCAGCAAATAAGTAGTCTGTCTAACTTTTAAAAATCTTCACAACCATTTGCCTTGTCTGTTTATTTTTTATTTCCCCTGATCTATGAGGTCAGGCCCTTTTTTGAACCCATACTTAAAATGCAATTTAATTTTTATAGGTTTATATTGGAGCAGCTTGGAACAGGGATGGTGGTGACTGGTGGAGAAGAAAAGCAAAGGTGAAAGGAATATGTTTCATGGAAGGCAAGTGTTTGTTGTTTGATTTTCATGTATATATGAAAAAAATATTTATGCATATGCACATATATTCATATATTATTTGATGAAAAATGCATTATAGTTAGAATTAACTTTTGATTTTATTTGCATATTGGTATTTTCTCAATGTATTTTATTTTCATTCTTATTTTATTTTTTATTTTTTTGCCTTTTTGAGACAGGGTCTCACTATGCAGTTCAGGCTAGCCTTAAGCTCACTTTGTAGCTCAGGCTGGTCTCGAACTCACAACAATCCTCCTGCCTCAGCCTCCTAAGTGCTGGGATTACAGGCATGCACCACCAAGCCCGGCTTTTATTTTCATTCTTTAAGATGCTGTGCTCTGTATGTTAAGAATCTGGACACTACAATCAATATCTAGTAAAAATAAGATTATTTTGGAAAAAAGAAGTCAACTCTTAAGTGCATTTACTGTACAGGAGAAAGCTGGATTCATCTGCTAACTTAAATTAGTATAGCATCATTTTTCCATTAATACTGTACTCTCAGCCAACATTTACAATTGCCTCTATATAGTAGCTAAGCATTTTTGTACCTGTTCCAAGTCATGCCACCTTATCTCTCTTTGCTACAGGCACAGGATAAGTGTTATCATAATGTTGGGTGCTTCATCAAACAGCACGGATACTTCTCAGCTGACTCAGTTTTCAAGTATATACTAAGCCTAAATAATCATCAGCTACTTAATTCAAAATCATATCAATATACTTTATTCTATTCACATCCCTGCTAAATATAGTGAACTCTATTTTGTTGATACATTGAGGAACAGAGATAAGGTGGCTTAAAGACAAGTGAATGAAGATACATTTTTAGAAGAACTGCATTCAGAGTACTCATCTGCAAATTAAATACAAACCTCAACTATGATGATACAACTGTAGCGTATATATTATTAGTTATAGTCATTAAGTGTACTGTATCATAAAATGACCATGTTAAAAAAATAGGTACATGTTGAAGTTTACTTAACTATCAATATATGAACCAACCTTAATCATTGAGTACTTGTTAAAGTATTTGGAAGATGTATACTTTTTCTTCTGTGCTTGTACCTCTTTTTCTCTCTCTGCTTGTTTTTATCTTTCTTTATCTCTTGATGTCTCTGTCTCTGTCTCTCCCTGTCTCTTCTCTGTCTCTCTCACTCTCTCTGCCAATATCACTTTTGTGCAAAACTCAATGCTTCTTTAATTTCATGAAAAATCTTTGTCTTTGCTTCGGAAGGAACTAAACAAAAATCCTCACTATGACAACTTGGTAATCAAAAATTTAACCTTCTTTTGAAAAGAGCAATTGTCTACAAAGGGTCCTCAAGTTAGCATCTCATAAGAAATGCAAGTATACCGATAAAATGGCAAGATCATTAATCCTGTTATGCCTGAGGGACATTTGCCCTGTAACTTTGAATTTTAAAGCTAGCAGAGAGGCCAGGGAGATGGCTCAGTAGAATAATCACTTCCCTGGCAAACGCAAGGGTCTGAGTTCACTTCCTGGTTGTGCAAAAAAAAAAAAAAAAAAAAAAGCTAGCACAGTTACATCTCAGCATTAGCAATGTTATACCTTATTTAAGCTACATTGAGTTGTACATATGTAAATCTGAATTTACATAACTTAATTCCCAGCTTATTAAGCAATTGGTAGCTGGAAGACATGTGTTATCCATAATAGATCCAGCAATTAGTGCAACTGTGAAGCGATAGTGCAGAAAGTACCAAGCCCAGATGGACATGTTATTTTCTAAGAAGCAGACAGTTCAAACCGCTACCCCTGAGAATGTGAGTTCAGATCATCTGCTCGGCAAGACAGATGAGACTTGGAGACAGGGCAGAGTGTTTTGGAAGGGTAGTGTCTTTCTGAAATATATTAAGGAGGAGGTTATGGCCTAAGATTATGTAGTGGAAAGCAAAAACATAACATTGTTTTGCTGTGAAGAGTTGTTCAATTTGTAAGTCATATCAGGGATAAAGTCGTAAAATCACAAACACTTTTGGAATCTCAAATAAACAAAACATAAAAGCGGTAATATTTGTTTTAGAGCTCAAGCAAATGTGAAAGGCAATCAGGAAACACAAAGGATGTAAAACTGGAAAGCAAGGGCTGGTCAGAAACACTCTTGCTGCTTTTATATTGCCATTTAAAATTAACGAGTTATACAGTCACAAAAGGCGGGGCTGAGGTATGTGATCTGGGTTCAAGGACAGATGGAACCTGCTCTGTTTGGTAATACTCAAGCTTTCCAAGGAAGCAGAAGCCACCTAATCAGTGTGAAGCTGAGTCGAGCGCTGCAGCCAAGTGCAAAGGGACACAGTGAGGATGGCAATCAGGGCATTGCTATTGGGGCAAGGTGTTTGTTTAATTATCTGCCCATATACTAGTCAGAATTCTCTGCCCAAGTAGAACTAGTAGGCCAGAGACATGGGAAACCATTTATTATGGGGTCGGACTGGAACAGTCTCTGCGACTGAGAAGTCTCCTGTTACACTGTACAGGAGCTGGATAGCCAGGTAAGCATGTGGTTTCAATTCAGTCTGTGTTCAGTGCTGAGCAAAGCTTGAATATGGTGCTGTCATTCCTGGCCCAAAGCAAAATCCAAGAATAAAAGAAAGGCTGCTGTTGGCATAATTCTCAGAGTCTGCTGGCCAGAGAAGCTGAGTTCCAACTAGTAAGTGAAAGGAAGGACTTCCTAGCAGTAAAAATAGGAATATATCCTTCCTTGGACTTTTTTTTTCTGAGTTCTTATTAGATTGCATGAAGTCTGTGCCCGCCAACACTCTAAGCATGACCTTTACTCAGTCTATTATTAAATAATAAGCTCTTCACCAAATTCTTTTCCATAATTCCTTGCTTAGATAATTTCTTCTTACTATAAGTAAAAGGCTGACAAGTAAGTTTGGAGCAAGTAAATTGCTATATACTCAGATACTTAAAACACTGCAGGCTGTGATTGGTGGATTTGCAGGTACATTTGACCAGCCTAGTGGATGGCCAGTTTTCCAGGTGTAGAGCACCTTCTGCAAGGGACATGCTCTAGGCTTTTCATCAGTCTTTCATAACATGAATCTTTCCTGATACTGATTTCTGATCCCATGCATCATTGTAGGAATTATAAATTACAATATTTTCATTCCCCTGAAAGGTATCTGCAAATAGGAAAGTGTCTAAACACAGAAAGATCAATGGAACTCTTTTTACAGTTATCATCCTAATTTATGCAAAGACAAGCTAATGCATACAGAATCACAAGGGAAGGCATAGAAAGCAACAAGGAGTGCGAGCAGTAGAACAACTGTATTCCAGTGAGAGTCATGGTGAGGTGGCTCTTTAGGAGCAAATTTTACAAACACAAATAGTAAATCAGAGAGAAAGAGAAAGCTCTGAAGGCAAAGTAATCATCAGAGAAAAGCCCTAAAGATGAGAATGAACATATCACATGGGACAAATGTTAAGGATGTCATTTGGGCTTGGTGATATTTTGACCTGTACAAAAATGAAACTGAAGAAGTAAATACACTCCTGGTGACAAGTGTTCTTCAGTCTCCATAAGTACTTTGAACTTTTTCCAAATTCAGTGGGAGATCATCCAACTGTTTTGGGGCTATAACACGAATACAACCAGATGTATAGTTCGGAAAGATTGCTTTATTGTTCTGTGAATTATCTGCTGGACAAAATGTCTAAAAATGGAAAATACAGGTCCAGGAATATTAAACATTGAGGCAGAGCTTCTGAGACCTGGAGCTGCGGCAGTGGGGAAGCTCAGATGCTGAGGTTGAAGTTTTAAGAATAGGCGACCAGAAGGGAGTGTAGCAAGGTGCAGAGGTTGCAAAATCAGGTAAATGCTCCAGATGATTCTTCTTCTCCCTGATAAAACTTGTGCTGTGGCTGTTCATAAGAAACATGGACACAGAGAATCATGTTTCCTAAAGGTTTTAGCTGTCCAGAAATACAGAGGTGACACTGGAATATACAGACAAAGACAGCTATTTTAAACATAGATGCAGAGATCAGGACCTGACCATTCAGGTGATTGTTCCTAAAAAAAGGTAAAATTATGACAAAGATTACATCTCTCCACACAAGTTCATGTGACTGCATGAAACATGAAATAGCCTAATAATTCATTTAGTCACCGTGTGAAGAACATTTCAGTCTGTGAAATACATAAAATGCTCCTGAAACATGTAAATGAGACATGACAGAGCAGAATCTCCTGGAAAGTCAGTAAAGTGAAATGTTTGGAAGGGAGGAAGAGATTCCTCACAGAGGCCTTAGTGGATTGTTTTGGCTTTGGGTTTTGTAATGTGATCTCCCTACATAGTTCAGCATGACCTTGAACTCACTGTCTCAGCTATTTTTCTCATGGCTACAATGACATACCTGACACCCAAAGTCAAAAGAGAAAGTGTTCATGTCAAGGGCAAAGATTATTTCACAGTTTGGAGAGGTTTCTGCCCACAGTCAGCTGGCTCCAAGGCTGGGTGTACAGAGGAACATCACAGGGGAGCACAAGTCCGTGGTGTGCAGGCAGAAAATAGCAGGCAGTAGGCCTGCCTTTCCTTTTTCTCTTGTTCAGGATGTAAGCTTTTTTGGTGGTACCACCCACATACAGAGGGAGGCTTATGACGTCAATAAATCCCTTCAGCTACATCTAGAACTGTACTAATCAGCAACCTTATTTATTATCCCACCCTTAATGAGAGTGCCACATAGCTCTGAGGCTTTGTGGGGGAAACATCTAAATACAAACCATAATACTCACTATCAGCCCAGGCTGACCTCGAACTCACAGTGAGTGATCCTCCTGTCTCAGCCTCCAGAGTGCTAACATTACAGGCATGGACCACCAAGTCCATAATGAATGGATTCTTTGGCTGTGATAAGTAAATTAAACACTCTCATTTCTATTTTTTTTAACTCTTTTTATTTTCTTTAAGAAAAATTAAAATAACCAATACCCCTACTGCACATGAAGACAGAGACATTCAAAACAATGATCAAATTACCATTTCAAAAAGACAGACATTTTTGTTTTGGGTACCGGGGATCAAACTGAGAACCTTGCCCTTGCCAGACAGGCATTATGCTACTGAGCTATCCTCCACATCCCACAAAAAGATCATATTGAAGCCATGGTGGATATTGGAAGAATTTGTCAAGATAGGAACAGAAATATTGTCACTTTCTTTGTAAGTTATTTGCAATTTTGGATCAATCCTTAATGCATAAAAGATGAATCCATTTCACCCAATTGGGTAGATCTTCAGGGAGGAAAAAAAATTAAAATGCATGTAACATCAACCACCAAGAAGTCAGTTATGTAAAAGAATTACATCTGAGCTTCAGAACAAGGCTGAGAAGTCATTTTTTTTTTTTTTTTTTTCAGAACAGGGGATTGAACTCAGGCCCATGTGTTTGCTGGGCAAGTGCTTATTCTATTGAACTATCTCCGCAGCCTCAAGGCTGAGAAATCTTAACTGAGGCAGTTCTTTTGTAATTTGTTGTAAGTGAGACTGAGGAATCAGTGGTACTTTTAACCATGTGGTGAAAGCCTTATGAAAGTTTCAGGAGATTCCTCAGCAAAGACTTAAGTTGTAGTTGCTCTTCTTCAACTGACTGGCAAACATTCCTAACACTCACAACTAGCCTTAGTGCTACCTCGTTAACAAAGTGGAACACAGATATTGATGTACTAGTGGCAGCTCGATTTATCTACCGCTAAAATGTTCCTTATGCTCTCCGTTAAATGCAACAATATACATGAAGTCCCTACATCACTGGAGCTGCTTGATAAATATGAAATGTGGTGCTGAGAAGGGTACCGAGACCCAGATAAGGGTCTTGCTGTCAAATGTTAGTGTGAGGAGGCTGGAGAGATATCTCAGTGGAATAATTGCTTGTCTGGCAAGTGCAAGGGCCTAAGTTCAATCTATGGTTCTGCCAGAAAAAAAGTGTTCATGTGATGACCACTGTTGCTGCAGTGCAGCTGGAAGAGGACCCCCTTGAGGACCTCAACTTTCAAAGATCGTACTTATGATATTCTTGAAAGTCAGTGATGTTATGACAAAAGTAATGTTGGATCATGTCCAGGGCAACAGAGACAAATTAAAATACATGTGTGGATTTTGATCAACACGGCAACAGCAACGATCTCTTAAAATCCTTATAAATGTGAATGATTGTTTACTGTTTGCCCAATGAACAAGAAGTCGAAAGGAGGAGGCTGTTTTGGTGTGCTACCTATTCTCAGTCCAAATGACTTTTAAGTATCAAAACCAAGTCAGGGCATAAATATTCTCATTTCCAAAAGAGTCCCATTTCATTTCTCATAGAGTATTAGTCTATTTATTCTTTCTTTATTTTTTTTTTTTGAGGTGAAGAGCAGAATACGTTATTGGAGGAAAAAAAGCTTCTGTCCGAGAGAGGGACCGAAGGGGACCCGAGCAGATTACCAATGGGAGGACCCAATGTATTGTCTTTTCTAGGAATTTTTTCTTTTTCAATTTTTTTATTGAGAAACAAATATCAACGAGACAGTTTCAAAGCTGATTAATAGGACAGTTTCAATAATTAATGCATTTTACATTGTTATCTTCTTCGTGGTTATCCATAGTACAAGAAGCAGACAGGATATCCTGTCCAAACACTATTAGTACAAATCTTTTCTTCTCTTTGAGATAAGCAAAAGTAGCTGCATATCTATCCTAACTTTTTTGTATATACAAATACAAAATGGCCCTTCCTTTGTATCCTCTTTTTTTGTTTGGTCCTGTCAGAGATGGGTATTCTGCTGGCAGCTAAGTACTATAGGTGCATGAATTTAGCAAAACAATCTTTAAAGACTTTCTACAATGATTCTTCTTATTTTCTTTTAGTATAAAATGAGGTTTCAAGAATGACTTTTTATCTACTCTGAAACAGTCTTTGAATAGAAATAGTAGTTAATTTATAGAACTCACATTTTATAAAATTGTTTTAAAACGTTTAATTTTACCTGCAAAAATGAACACACCAAAGTCTGTGGCCAACATGGAGTCAAGACGTCTACTACATAAATGGAAGTGGATGCTTGGACCATGGAAGGTGGTATTGTTTGCACCTACGCGTCTTCCCAAAGAGTCACGCAGTCCTCAAGGTGGCTTCCAGGGCTTACGACTAACTCATGATCCTGTGAGGTGAGTTTGGGTGTGAGTGCTACACCTGCCCAAGGGTGGGCAGCAGGAATCTGAAGGGAGTGAGAGAGGCCAGCTGGTTGCTGCAGCTGCTACTCTTCTCTTTGCTTATGACAGTCTCGAGACGCAACAGCTTCAACAAGGAGCTGTGAACTGCTGCCCTTTTCCACGTGCTGCTCTGCCTTGAAGCCAGCCGAGTATGAACTGAAATCTCCACTAATTCTGAGCTACATAAACCTTTCCTTCCTTGATTTTGAGTGTTGGGTATTTTGTCCCAGTGACAAGGGAAAAGTAACTGAGACTGAGACAGAAGGCTTAACTTAATATACAAGCCTCAGAAGAAAATCAAATATCTCTTAACTCTATCACTAGTGAATGGCCTCCTTATTGAATCCCAACCAGGGTTACAAAGTTTTAACAACCTGAGATATGTAGTGTTTAAGGAATTAAATGAGCCTAGGTGTGTAGATCAGTCCAAACATTTTGTGGTTTGAAAGGAAACATCTAAATACATACAGAACATTATCATAATTGCCCAAAGTCTAGACTATTCTATAGATCCCTTCTCGCCTACAATCATAAGTCATAAGTGATATATACAGAGGCACTCTTTATATTATGAGGTATAAATGTTATCCTGTGGGACACACTCCATGAAAAACATTCTTTTAGAATAAAACAAATGTTAATAGAAAATTTTAAGAGGATCAATTTGACTGCATGTACATTGAGCACAAGTAAGTTCCAAATTAGCTGTTAATAGAAATCAGTTTTTCACATTGTTACTATATATTTCAAGTGGATCAGATATTAATCTTTATTGTCAGAAGTGTGAATTTTTTTCATTTGTAAAACAGAAAACATCATATGTATCTTGATTTGTTATATGAAAGCAAACACCTAGTTTCCAATGCAGACCCATAAGTCTGTTCCTAAAGACTTGAACAAAACTCCGCAGCAAGCTTTAGGCCTTGGACTGAATCCTTCAGTCTCCAGTGTGCAGGCTTCTCATCCAAAGTGTGGCTGACTGTCCTAAGCCAATCCTATGCATTTTTTATACATTTGTATCTTGTGCTACATCTGTTCTTCTAGTAAAACCCTGACTGGCAGACACATTCATTAGAAGCACCTCTGTCTTCAAGGTTCTATCTTCAGTTTTCTTCAAGTGGTTTTGCCAGCTTTCAGTGGAATTCTAAATTTCCACAATATCTATTTGAATCTGTGTCATGCATTCTAATTATTTCCTGTATTGTTCTTTCAATATTTCCATCATTTTTCTATTCTCCTTTATTTTTTAATATATGTCTTCTTTAGCTGTGCTGAGCAATTCTTTGATGAGGGTTGCCATTTTTATTTTACCTGAGAGATTATTTCTCATTTTATTTGTTCTATAGCCTGATGGACTTCTTTCTTTACTTCAATTGCTATTATCTCAGAAATTTTCAGGTGTGTTATTTCCAAGTTCTTGTATATACTTGATTCCTGATTTCATTCTGGGTAGTCTGAAGGACTGAGACTGCCTTTTTCTCCTGTGTTTTAGCATTTTTGAAGCTCCCAATAATCATGCAGACACAACAGTGGTGGGAGAATGGTGGGCCATGGGTCAATAAGGTTCCTGCTACAGGGGAAGCAAGGTAAGATGCACCAACTCTCTCAGTACTAGTGGAAGGGACTGACCATACTCCTTAAGTGAAAAATTAAAATCACACATGCAAACATCCTATTGTCTCCTTAGTGTGAGAACCTGAAAGAGAAAATAAAATCTGAAGGGTAAAATAGATACTGGATAAAGGAAATAAACTTCTTCAAATGGAAGGAATTACTGAGCTGGTGAGAAGGACAGGAGAGAGTGGGGGAATGAGATATATCTGTGTATGTAAGCAGGCTGGTTTGTGCAACTGTATTGTGGATTTCTGTAGGTCTATGGAAAAAGTGGTTAAGGCTTAATTTGTTTTGTCTCATTTTTTCAGTGTTTGTCCTTTTTTCTTCTTAATTTCTTATATTTTTTTTCTTCTTACAATTTTGCATGCATATATCTGGTAACATGAACAACTAGTTGGGAGACACTATGCATCACAACAAATACTGTGAAATTCATATTATTTCATTTGGTGAAATTCTGTATCATTTGTAATTTTTCTGTTTTAATACTTTTTGTGCTCACTTTTAAAAACAAAAATGTTTTAAAATGTTACCTTTCATTTTCTTGCTTTTATTTATGCTATCATCATTAGAATTGTCCACAGATCTGTTTGGAAATTAATAGCAATTTAATTTTGCATGATTTTTACCTCTCTAAGATCTATGAGCCATGCAAAAAAATAAATGGTGGAATTTTTCTTTTTACTTACTTGAAGGATTAAAGATAAAATATATCTTCCTTGAAATATGTGATATGGAATATATCGTGTTGATAAGTCCTGTCCTTCTGACCAGCTTTTGGTTCAGTGGTATAAATCCCATTGTTCAACTGAGATGCCAATTTGAGATTTTTAATTAAAAACCTAGACTGTTGTCCAAGATATTCTCACAATGCTAAAGGAAGCTAAAAATATATCCCTGTTGGGTGAACATAATAAGTCAAAATAACAAATCCAAGCGTCTTCAAAAGAATTTAGATTCTTCCAACAAATCTCCCCAGAACTGCCACACACCTCCCACACATTTGAGCAGGTTTGCAAAGCTCTGGGAAAAAGAACGAGTCACTCTGCATCTCTCCTTGTTTCTATGACAGCACATACTGAAAATAAAGAATCTCTACTTCGATCAATTATACAGCCTGTGTGTTCGTGTCTGTGTGTTTATTCATGGTGCTATACAAATATTTTTCTCCTAAAGCATTATTACCATAAAACTCAAATCTTTTCTCACTGCCCCTCTGCTAAGCTTAATATTTGCATGAATTGCTCAGTATCTTCATTTCCAGCTTGCTTTGTTTCTTCACTGTGTGTTTCTAAATGTTTAGCATTGTGAGATCTGAGAAGATGATAAGTGAAAATTAATATGAGCTAAGCGTGCCCAGTCAGGTATTGCACTAGAATCCTCATTAGTTTAACTAATCCCCATAACAATTCATGGAGAAAGTTCTCATCCTTCTCACTGGGTAGATGAGAAGGCTGAGTGAGCCTTGCCTTCTGAAGTCTGTATCTAGCCCTCTGTAGTGAGTAAGTGAATGGCAGATTCTACGCCACCACTTGGATTTGATTGGCTCAGGCTGTTTTCCTCACCTCGTTTCTTGTATCATGACATAACCCCGTCACTGGACAAAGTTGAAGGTTCTTTCCATCAGTCTGAAAGATGCAAGAGCCACACCTCAGGAAATGGAGAATAATACTTACATATGGGGTCTCTTTACCTCTATCTGAGACCAGGGTTTGAGAGTTACCACAGACTTAATGGTTGAAGTAAGAGAGCTCATCCTAAGGCTCAGGATACGAAAATCTGATATAGCCTTTATTATGGAGCAGGGCTGCTTAATGTACTTTCTTGGCTTTTGAATTTCGAGGTTTTCCTGGTGGCCTCTTCCTCCACATTCAAAGCAATAGGAGAGGAGTCTTCCTCGTAACCGTTTTTGTATCTGAAACCCCTTTCTCCTTTCACATCTGCCTCTCTTTTTTTGCTTTTAAGAATGCTGGGATGGTACTAGATCTACCCAGGTAATATGTAATAATGTTCTCATATTAGGATACTTAAAACAATCACATCTTCAAGTCCCTTTTTTCCGTGTAAAGTAACATGCTCATACTTTCTGAGGATTAGAATAGATTATATTTTTGTGAGGTGAGACTTTCTCTTCTACCTACCATAGAATCTTTCTAAACCATAAGTTTTGCTAAACTTCTTCCACACATTGAATCTACCATGGTTCTTTATTAAGCAGATGGGCCACACAGTCCAAATACTACAAATCTGTGTGGTACTTCTTGGGCCTATCTTTATGATTCTATTCCTCATAAGGTTTTCTACTTCATTCATAGTGCCTAAGTTTTGTCTTACTGAAATAAGAGTCTTTTGGTGCTGTCTCCTGCTTCTTCACGTATTTATGCCTTAACATGATAGTTGCACTATTGAGAACCTTCAAATTCCCCAAGACACAGACAACAAGATCAGTGGACTAAGCACCTGTTCAGGTAAGTGCAGGGACTGGGATTCGATTGGAGCACATATGCCTTGCCGGCTCTGCCCCTGAGTGCACTGAGCCAGCCATCAAGACCAGGCATGGGCTGAAAACAGGAAGGATCACTACAAGTCAAAGCTCTATACAGAGACCCTGTACCAAATATATTAAAAAAAGAAAAAAATCTGCAAGATATGTTATACTTTTCCATACAGATCATACCATAATTGTATTATACTCTTGGGTGAAGATAGATGCTAATAATTTGTACATATTCTGATACTTATCATATTCTCAGATATATTACTTTTTCTTTTGATACTGAGAATCAAACTCAGGACTTCACACTTGCCAGACAGGTGCCATTGAGCTATATCTCTAGCCATAAACTGCTTTTACCAAACAACAGTGATGGATGAAGTGTTGGTAGCTTCAGAAGTTTCTTCAACAAAACCAGTCCTATAAAAAGTATATAAGAAATAAGTGGTGGAGGTACACAGCAGGGATGTTCTTATAAATCTTCAAATACTTCTCAGAAATTCTGAGTGTAGTCACCATAACCCCAGTGCTGTTTGACCAGTAACATTATATAAGTAAGACAACTCTAGATAGCTCATGCACTAATCTAAGGTAATCGCATATGGACTGGAATATAGTTTAGAGGGTGTAAGTGCCTGCCTGGCTGAACACTAGGTCCTGAGATCAATTCCCGGTCAGCAAAATAAATAAATAAATGAATAAATAAATTAAATACATAAATAAAATAATCACATAACCTGAATGAATATCATTTTACATTTAGTTTTTAGTTATTGTAGTCTAGCTGCTAGAGAAGGTGGTACAAATTGATCAGTCATCCACTGCATTCAGTATGACCAAAGCAGCTATCTATTTCTGTGAGAATGGAATTTCTCTCTCCAAAGCATCATCTTCCGATCATAACAAGTGAAGTGTTCCTAGGTTCCTTGCCTCCTTCCTTTCCTAGGGAACTTAATCTTGTGGGTTTTTTTTTTACTGTAATTATCACCAATTCTAAATGGTTCACATTTCCCTGAAGAACTGTTTCTAAATCTCACTTCCCTATATACATTTATGTTAGTTAATGTTCCTTTTAAAAGTATCAGAAATTCTTTCAAACTGAAGGGAGACAGGGAAGAAAGATGATGGGTGTGCATATGAATGAGTCAGCATAACTGTGACTGCTCACAAGATCAGAGATAAATTAGAAAGAACAGGGCTTAAGCTTGAAGCTGTGGGAGCCCAGGGAGCACGACAAAGGCTGGGGATCTTCATGCCATCATGCAGATGGAGTAGCTCTCAAACTCTATGCTTTCTCTGTTTTCAGCACTCGATTTCTGAAGCAGAAAATCTTGCCTGCATCAAAGTGCTAAGCCTACTAATTCTTTCTTAGATTAACTAGGTCCACTGGCACCAAAATGGCCCTGGGGTCTTGTGTTTTTAAGACCGATTGCACCAAGGGTTGAATGGTTGTAGCGGATGACTACAAATGAATGCATGCATTGCTGGGCATTATCCTTGGATTTCATGTGCATCATACACATGAATCTTCACTGTCAGATGATGTCTCAACTGATGAAGTGGAGCAGCTAGTGATCCAACATTGCCCCATAGAAAGCGGCAGGGCTGCTGCTTAAATCTCATTCTGTTTCATTAAGAAAATACTAAAAGCAGACTAAAAACTCATTCTTAGCACACATATGTTCTTTTAAAGATCACTGAAGTAATGTAGCTTGCTCAACTTGAGTGTATTAGCATACCTTCAGTTGTATAGAAACATTTATTGACTACTAGATGTTTTGAAATGGAAAATAGGCAATTTTCAAAAAATGAAAAAGAGAGACTTGCTAGATCAAGCAATGTGTCCAAATATATCCTATGAGTTGAAAAAAAAAAAAAAACCCTGTTGTACTTTAGTGAAACTGAATTGCTATCAAAATTAAGAATTATTTATTACAAATAGTCATGAAAGACTTAAAGTTTATTGAAATATAAGTAGAAACTGTGTTTCCATGTATTTCTTAAGGGTGGGAATTCCTGCATTAGAATTATGGTTTAATATGTATTTTCCTGATTCTAAACATGCCTGTATTTTTTATAGCTTGGAAATAATTTTATGAGAGGAAAGGAAAAGAAAAATGGCTAGATTGATAAGGAGAGAAGGGAGAGAGAGGGAAACAGGGAGAGAGAAAGAGAGAAAAACAGAGACACAGAGAAACAGAGACAAAGAGAGATGGAGACAAAGAGAGAGACAGACTGACAGAAAGAGACAGAGATAGATGGAGACAGGGAGAGTAGAGACAGGGATAGAGAGAGACAGAGACAAAGAAAGAGAGAGGCAGAAACAAAAAGAGAGAAAAATGAGAACACAATTTGTTTTCTTCATATAGTATTCTACAATGAGCTTTTAGTTCTTTTTAGCATTCATTCTGTCCACTTTTAACAGCTCAATTTTGGGCTTTCTAGCAGTTTATGCTCTACCTCTCCCAAGAGAGTAAATTTAATTTTGGTTAACATGAATTTCCATGTCAAATTGGGATTCCAGAGTGCTTCCAAGATATCTCTGTGGCCCAACTGAAATTCCATTTCTATGGAGATTAGATTAGAACCTGCAACCAGGACTAATAAAGCAAAGTACAAATGTATTTCTTCTTTCAAGGACTGTTATAGAGCTTTTTTTCTTACTGGCCAAGCAGTGTTATTTTGGGAACTTCATGTGTATTGCATTTGGCAGGACAGCACTTGGAGAAGAAAGCATCCATTTGATTCACTGTCTTCATTAGTGCCCCAGTAATTAAAAACTGTTGTTTATTTTTTCCCTTGAGTTTATTTTTTTTCTTCCTGTTCCCCCTTTATTTGTTTATTAATTCTTTTCTTATTCATGAATTGCTTTGGAAATTATCAGTGATTTGGACAAATCTGGGCAAAAAGTCAAGGGAGATCATGAGAAGTGGGTCAGAACAAAGGGAGATGGGATTTGCTTTTATTTTAATGATTAGCTTCCTTAAAGAATTTTTTTTTCTGAGTATTTGGTACAGGGTCTCACTAAGCTGTTCAGACTCATAGTGATCCTCCTGTTTTCAGCCTCCCCAGTGCTGGGATTACAGCCATGCACTACCATGTCCGGCTTTGGTGGCTTGCTCAGCGTGCCTGGGGGCAGGCCAGTGCAGCATCTGGTGCTGGGAATCAAACTCCTGTCCCTGCACTTGCCTAAGCAGAGCCTAGTCTGCTGAGCTATCTCCCCAGTCCAAGCAATTCCTTTTGCTATGCATCATGTGGCCCACTTCAGATTTTGTGTTGTATGATTTGAATAAATGGGAATATTATTAAGACAACATTATTTGACATCTGTATTTATATGAACTATTTGTGTAGATGGTATATTTTTAAATGGAGATGCTTCTGGGTCCTGTGATAAGAACTACTGTAGAAAGCATATATACTATTCTGCTATGTAGTTTATGTGAAATTCCATAGAATTATTTTATATTGCCCATTTTGTTTCCTCCCTAGTTCTCTATTTGTAGCTCTTTAATATAAAAATTAGTTTACAAAGCTCTCACACTCACCAGTTGAGGTTGCTTCCAGCCCTTGGAAGACCTTGCACCATTTCCATTTCACATATAATGAAGGATGAAGCTCAGGGAGAGTTCATGAATCAGCCAAGATCTGCCATCCTGCGGGATGCACTGCATCGGGATGACGGCATGCCGAACACCACCAGCAGGCTACAGAGCTGCCCACGGTAAAGTCATGAACACAGAAGGAATGAAGACAGTTGAGAACAGAGATCAAACTGAGCAGGTCAAGAATTTAACTGAGGAGCTGGCTTCAACTTGAAAAATTAAAGGTCTCGTGCAGAATCCGAGCGACATTAGCCACATTAGCAAATCAGAAAGGCCTCTCATTATCAACATACATTTGGAATTAAGACAACATAAGATGGATAGAAATCAGATGACTATTCTTCCCGAATTTTATTCTATATAACATTATAACATTTCCTTTTATAATCTGTACATTATTTTGTCAAATAAACTTACACTAATTTTATAGTCCCATGCTTTATATGGTTTGAAATACTAAAGTAGTACATGACTATCAAAGAAATACTTCAAACCATAAACAATATGTAGTGACAAACTATCCCTTCATCACACTTCTATGTGTAGATATCTATATGGTCAAAGACATAGAGCTGAATGTATATCCAAATAGATACCATGATAAATAAATATCCACACTTTTTAAAAATGCATTTTAATACAGAGTCTCCAGGGTCTTACTACAAACATTGGACTCATAGTGATCTTCCTGTTTTCAGCCTCCCAAGCGCTGAGATTACAGGTGTGCACCACCACGAGCCAATAATCTAAGTTGCCAACAGCGTGGCCCAGGGGCGGGGCCAGCATGGCACCCTGGGAATCAAGTCCCAGTCCCTGTGCCTGTCACGCAGGAACTTTAGTCCGTTGAGCTATCTGGCCAGTCCAATAAATACTCACTTTCAAGAAATGAGTTCAAGTGAGAAAAGTTTACAAGGCAATTTTCAAATTAAAAAAGATGTCAAGATGTGCTTTTTAATTCAAGAATGTTCAGGCACATACATACATGTATATGTGTGTGTGTGACATTGTAGCATGGGTATGCCTTCATATGTGCTTTTGCCTACAACTGTTAGAGACTCGTTGGTACTGTTATTTGTCTATCGATTTGTATCAGATTTTAATGTAGAAAGAGTTGCGTGTGTGCAATTCTTCATTCTCTAAAATGCTCTCATCTAGTTAAACATATCGTTATTTATTTTCTTTCATTATTTGTTAGGTTTCTCAGCTCTACGACCTTTCCTGCACTTTGAAACATAGGTCTCTCAGAGGTAGAACAAAAGTCTGGTTAATGTTAGCATATGTGAAAGCCTTTGAGAGAGAACCTGGCACATGGTGATTGTTTACTAAATATTATCTGACTCTATGTCTCAAATGCACATTAACTCGTTGTTTTGGTCATGGTGACCTTTCACCACCTTCCAAAATTATTTCAGATATCTTGCAATTACAGGACTCATCATAAATAGAAGGTGTGCTGTTCATGGCTATCCACGTTCTGTCTGATTTCCCCACTTGCTATGGCTTGGCATGAGATGTAAGGTTGAGCAATGGGATCATTTCTGTTTGTGGCCTAATTTACACTGACATCCATTCTGTCACCAAGTTCTAAGTTTGAAGGGAGTAACTACTCATCAGATATTTGATGTTGGAAAATGCCCACTGAACACTTGATTATTCAGCTAACATTAAATTCTAATGAGAGTGAAACCCACATTAACACCTAATTAAGACATGATGATTAGTGCTATACAATGCATACTTCATAATCTTGGATTCCTTCACATACTTTTATCTCTGAGACAACTGAGCTCATTAAAATAATCTATGTGCTGAACAAATCATAAGAACTCTATGATGTAGAATAACTGACATCATTAACCTCTTTACATAGTTTTTCAAACACTAAATATCCTACCAGTGGAGGGTTACTCTAAATAAAAACTTCACTTAGTGCCTGTGTGAATTTAGACCAAGACTGAAAGAAATCACTGTGAAGAATCGACATTCCCTAAGCGTTAAATATTATTGAAGTCTTTCTTCCAATGAGCATAAGTATTCTAAATTTGACATTTTTAAACCAATATTTAGTCATCCAGAGGCAGACAGCAGGCAGAATCTTATAGATATATACATTTTCCTTTTGAAAGTTTCAAACTATAAACCACTTCTTCAATCCCAACTATGCCTCTAAGCTGTGGGACATTAGATCTGTAACTTAGGCTATTTGAACTTCAGTGGTGTCATCTCAAAAATGTGCATTAGGGTGTAGATAGGAAGAACACACTACCAATTAATAAAGAAGATAATTCTATGTATTAAATGCTCATTAAATTGTAACTGTATTGTTACTTGCTTGTAGCATTAGTATTATCACATTAAACGTATGCTGAAGTTTTTTTTTAAAGTTTTCTTTTCTACAAGTGTCTTTCAAATCTCTCTCTCCTTGACATCCAGGTAAAATTTTAACACTTCTCCATTTGAGTTAAAGGTGATTGTCCTCAGTCTTAGAGAAGAAGGAAAGAGGTAACAAAAGAGAGCAGTTATGAATCACTCACCTGAATAATAATACAGAAAGTCTCCAACTTAACGAGAGTTCCATTCTGGGAAAGCATTCCTCAGACAGATTCGTCCATAGTTCCAACAAAGTGAGTCTTACAGACCTGTGACACAAAGTACAGTGTGCATTACTTTGCTCGTTCTGTCCATCCCGTCCACATCACTACTGCTTTTCCTCTTGCTTCCTAGCCTCCTGGGCTCTGACTGAACACTGTACAACTGAACACTAGCTCACCGCACAGCACGCACACCACAGCACAACTGCCACGATATCTGGCGGGCACAGGAGCTACTTCTGAGCTTGTTTGCAGTTGCACATGTTCATCATGTCAGATCTATTTGCATCTCTGAAAGTCTGCAACTTGAATGTTCATAGGTCAGGGCTTTCCTGTGTATTGCTTCCTCCCAGGGATCTTTTGTGTCTCAATAATGAGAGAAAAGAAATTAGGACAGAGTGAACCTGGGAGAGTGTCGAGTACAAAGCTTCAAGGAATGATAGGAAAATGTTTAGAAAGCTACAGATGATGAGGAAGAGAGAGGGGAAATAGAATTAGCAATCATGGAATGCTACAAACATTTTATTCAAACTTCTTGGGCTGGCCAAATAGCTTAGCAGATTAAAGTGCCTGTAAGCAGGCACAGGGGCTAGGGGGCTCCATCCCTGGGCCTGCTGTGCTGGCCCCTCCCCTGGAGCATGCTGAGATTGAGGCTGGGCGTGGTGACACAGGTCTGTAATCCCAGCTCTTGTGAGACTATAACCAGGAGAATCACTACAAGTTTGATCTAGTAGTCAGACCCTGAACACCCTGCAGACCTTTCCCTAAAATGCAAATAAAATAAAATAAAATAAAATAAAAACCTTCTTGAATAGTCCCCCAAACATTCCTTTGATATCCTCAACTCTGAAGATGAATGCCCAGCATCCCTTGAATGGTGAAGGCCAGAACTAACCTCTCCTGATATCTCTTACACTGGCACACCTCCTTGTGGTCTAGGATGGGCAACTGGGTTGTATCTAAAACATATGCTCACTTAGCACTTGACTGGTAGACCTTGAAGGAACCAAACAGCTTTCTAGAGCTTTCCTTCTGACATTTGATATCATTCCACTCAGAACAACCTGAACAAGTTGAGTTTTTCCTTATATGCAAATGTATGTTAATTTAATCCTGCATCAATTTATTTTATTTATTTATTTTTTATGTATTTACTACAGGATCTACAGGGTCTCAACTATGTAGACTGGACTCACAGTGATCCTGCTGTTTTCAGCCTCCCCAGCACTGGGATGAAAGGAGCTCGCCACCACACCTTGATTTGGTGGCCCGTTCAGCGCGCCTGGGGGATGGGGCCAGCACAGCCTGTGGTTCCAGGGATGGAACCCCAGTCTCCATGCTTGCCTAAGCAGGTGCTTAGTCCACTGAGCTATCTCGCCCACCCAAAAATTAACATTTGAAAGACAACAGTGGTAAACAAAACAAAACAACAACAGCAAATCTTAGCTCCAATATCTTTAATCTTGTGAGTACAAAGAATAGAAAGTAGTAAAATGGGATTAATGACACACTTTAATCTTTATCAAATTAAGGGTGACCAGTGTGTTTTATTGCATAAAATGTACATATAGTGGGATGAGGCATAGAAATTACTGTTTATATTTGTGCGGGCATGATCATTTATAAGATACAACACTGCCTTTACTGCAACCCCTTCTTTTCTCCCCTTTTGAGCCAATTCCTCCGCATTCAGTAGTCTAGAGTGGCTCTAGAATGCTATTCTTCAATATTTCCAGTTCTCAACTTTTGAATGAATAGAGAACAGGGTACATATTTTCTGTATCTGGATTATTAACCTCAATACTTTTGAGATTCTCAAACTATGTGAGCAATATTTCCCCTTTTCCTGGACAATGTGGGTCAGTCTCTTGTTTGGCTATACAGCAAGTATTTTTGTTTTTTCTTGTTTTTTTTTTTTTTTTTTTTTTTTTTTTTTTTTTTTTTTTTTTTTTTTTTTTTTTTTTTTTTTTTTGGTTGATACACTTTTATTTTCATAGCTGAGCTGGCCACTTTCAGTGCAGAGTGATAAGATGCAAAGTGTTCTTGCTTTTTTTTCGGCATATGTTTTAACTTCTTTTGGGTAAACATGTAGAAATGGAATTTCTGTGCCATGGAGTAGGTGTATGTTTAACTAATTAAGAAAGTGTTAAACTGGGTCCGTGAGACGCGCCAGCCGACTCCGCCATCCTCCTCCATCCTGCCCACGCCCGACCAGGCCCTGAGACCCGCCAGAGACAGTGTGGCCGACTCCGCCATCCTCCTACATCCTGCCCACGCCCGACCAGCCAGAGTCCAGCCTGAGACAGTGGCTGACTCCAGCGGCCTCCTGGTTCCCGTGCCAAGCTCGCCCAGAGAGAGCGAATTTACAGGACTCACCAGGCTTCCAAGATCAGTGAGAGTGTGGTGAGTCTGAGGGAGAGCCTTTGGCTTCTTCCCACGCACGCTACGCGGATCCCTGTCCCCGACCCCTCCAAGCCAATGACTGGCCTGAAACCTCAGGATCCACTCACCAACACTACCGCGGATCCTCTGACCTAAAGCCCACTGATTGAGTGGGAATTTCCCTGATTCTCTGGGCATCAAAGGTCAGTGAGTGTAGAACCTCAGGCCCATCATGCCTGAGATACATTTCCCAGGGAATAAGCTGCCCGTCACCTCCTAAGGCCTGGTGACAGCTCCAGGCACACTGTGCCAGAGAAACATTTCCAGGTGATTACTGGTCCCACCCCACAGCCCCAGACCCAGTGCAGGTCGGCCTGGAGTGAGAACTTCAAGCCTGCCACGCCGGAGGGTCATTTCTCAGCAATCCACGGTCCCACGCAACAGACCGAAACCCAGCACAGCCTGGCCTGTGAGTGAGGGCTCCAGGCCCACTGCACCAGAGGTACCTTTCCCAGCCTTCTCAGGTTATGGCCTGCAGACCCGGACCCAGCACAAGCTGGCCAGCTCAGTACAGCCTACTCAGTGAATAAGATCATCCACTATCCTTTTGTGAGCCCAGAAAACCCACCAAAGCCCAGGCCCATCCACCTGGGGAACGCCCTGCCTGACACAGGAGGGCTGACCCCGGGAACCAACATAGGGGAACCAAAGGAGCTGCAGCAAAAAAGGAACTGAACACAACAGCTAGACCCAGGATAGGCATACTTGGAAAGTCTCAAACTTAATAGACTGGCACCCGAATCTCATAACAAGCTAAGGTTATAGCTGCACCAAAGCTCTACACCAAAGGTCAAAGATCAGTGCTATACAAAATGACAAAGAGAAGGGGAAAAATGCAATCCTAGACCTCGAGTCCATCAGGAAGGGCAGAGGACACTAGCTCAGCTGCAACGAATGAAGTAACAGATACAGCAGCAAAGGAAC
>PVKA01012113.1:36626-58883 GCA_004027165.1 Ctenomys sociabilis | reverse complement strand
AATTCCTTTATTTATTACAGTGTCTCGCTACACATCATGGATTCTTTTTTCGCGGGGGTGGGGTGTGAGCTCAGCCGGCCCTGCGGGGAGGGGCTGGCATGGCATGTGGTGCTGGGGCTCGAACCGCGGTCCCCGGGAGGCGCTCTAGACCGCTGAGCTATCTTGCCAGCCCACTACCTACCTACTTATAGATCATCTGTATCATACTGCCATTTTCTTCAACCAGTAAGAACTGGGCCGATCACCATGCCTTCCACTGTGCTGAGCAGGTATGAGATGATAGATCCTTCTTGATGTAGCCTTGCAGTCAATCCCTCATAGCTGAGGTGTTTTTCTAAAGCCATGCCCGAGCCCACCCCTCTGCAGCCTCCTCCTGAACAGCTGTCAGCACTTTCTCATCACATGTTAAATAACCCTCCATTGCCTTAGGAGGCTCTGTTGGACTCAGTCAGCATCTGTTGTCACTTTCTCTCTTTCCTTGTACTCTAACTGGGCCTTACTTTTGTTCCTCATTTGCCCCCAGCTTCTGCCTTTCTCAATTGTGTTGCTCTTTTCTCTGGCTGTGCTGTGCCTTCCTGGATCTGCATGTTGCTCTCTCTGCCCCAGTATCTGCTTTGTTTTCTTCTCCAATATATTCTCCTCCAGGAGTTTATATAGGATAACTCCTCTAAATACCTTCCCCTGCAGGACATACCTGGCTATAATCTGCCTGCTGATCTGTCTGTTATCTATCTATCTATCTATCTATCTATCTATCTATCTATCTATCTATCATCATAGCTGTTCTTTTCCCATATACTGAAACCTAAGTTCCTAGAGTATCCATTGAACTTCAGCTAAGATAACTGTGCTCTCCTCTAAGATAGTTCCTGGCAGAAAACACTTAGCAAAGACACGAGGAGTGAAATTCAGCTTCTGTGGTCTCTGAACAATGTAGCTCTGAGGGGAAGCCACTCAAGATGGCCTGTTAGAGACCATGTACAACAGATATGGAGAACTCTTATGAGAAAGTCATGGTTTGCCTGAGGAAAACAGAAGAGAATAAGGTCTAACTAGCCATAAGCCAGCACTCTAGTTATTGTTTTATATATATATATCTATCTATCTATATCTATATCTATCTATCTATATCTATATATCTATATCTATCTATCTATCTATCTATCTATCTATCTATCTATCTATCTATCTATCTATCTCTTCACTTACTTATACCAAGAGGCTTAAATAGGCTTTTCAGGGAGTAATTACAGCTGCTGAGCAAAAGGTGGCATTCCCTCTGAGAGCCCAGGACCTAGGGTTACAGTCTACATAATTCCATTCTATTTTCTTTCTTTCTTTCTTTCTTTCTTTCTTTCTTTCTTTCTTTCTTTCTTTCTTTCTTTCTTTCTTTCTTTCTTTCTTTCATTCTTGGATAGCTCAGCCTGCCCTGGGGGCATGGCTGGTACACCATGTGGTTGCCAGGGGTTGAACTTGCTAAGCAGACCCTTTAGACCACTAAGCTATCTCACCGGCCCCTCTATGCATTTTCTCTGTTCTGTACTAGAAGGACACTTTCATCATCACCAGCATGTGCTCTTCCTAGAGGAAGAAGGCTAAGGCTTGCAGACACAGGACCACGGGATTTTAGCATCCATATTTATCTTGGAGGGCCACGAGGATGGAGCTTTTGCTTGACTTGGCTCTGGGCCCTCCCTTTAAATTTCTTGTTTTCTTCATAATAGGTCAGTTTGGCTCGTCAGTGGCCTCATATTTCCTCTTCCTGAGGTGGATGTATGGAGTGAATATGGTTCTCTTCATCCTGACATTTAGCCTCATCATGTTGCCAGAGGTGAGATCTGACACTCATTTTGCATGAAAAACTGACAAAAGATGCTCCTTGGGACCACTCTTCCAGAAACACTTTTGGCTGTTTTTTAACAGCAGAATGTTTGGTTCTATTCACACGGTCTTAGAGTCAGGATTTGTAACAAAATTAACTTTCTAGATGGTATCCCTGGGCTGAAGGACTTAATCCTTCTTCCAAGGGTGCACACAGTGATATAAAATTATATATAAAATAAAAGTCTGTTTCAATGTGTTCTTTCTATGGAAAGGCTTGTGGCTGCTCTCAGAGCCCCAAGGGATTGGGAACCCTGTGTTGAATGTTAAAAAACAACTGCTCAGGAGCAAGGCCCTGATTGTCAGCTGCATTTCCTTTGCCAAATTTGCTTCACAATACAGCTGTGAGCACCCAGGCTTTCTAAACTGAAGAAACATAAAATGAGATTTTTCCAGCTATGAAGTAAGTTCCTCACACCCCTCCCCGACACTTGCACGCATTCTCATTGTGGTGTACAGGGGGTCTTTCAGGACCCACATCAGCAGGTAAATCAGTGAGAGGGTCCAGACTGAAAAAAAAAGACAAGGCCCTGAGCTGCTGAGGGGGGAGAGGCAGCCAAGGCCAAAACACAAACTCGGATTTGGGAGCCTTTGCCTCCATGAAGTAAATGACCCCTGCGGACACTTTCCGCACAAAGGTAGGTGAGATTTATTTTCCCTACCATTTACCCAGAGACATTTTCAGATTTAGGTGCTTCAAAACCAGTTTATTCAGTACAGGATTGGCAACAACCAAAATTGGGTGATGAAATGACTTTGCACAGCTTTAAATCTATGATGTTTTCTTTTCTAATTTTTTAAAGAGAATAAAAACTGAAAACAAAGTAAGGTGTTAGGAAGTTAAAATGGATGCTGTGTTGCATATCTTCTACACTTAAGCTATTAGAATAATAAGAACGCCTCGCAATCCTAAGCGGACATTAGGTTTTAATAGTGCAAATTGCTGTCACTTCTTTTACATCTTGAGGCTCATGACAGACTCATGAGGGAAGCTGTTCCCCTATTTAAAACACGTGGAAACCAAGTCTTGCAATGGTACCTGACTAGGTAATTCTATCACTGTTCCAAGATTTTTCACTTTGATCAAGTGATCTCATAATCCATGTGCTAATTGGGGGTGTGTGAGGGTGTTGGGCTCATAGAAGAACTGGACCTGAACTGAAAGGCCTGCACACTTTGTCTCCCAAGTGCAGCCTCTTGGGCAGTGCGGTAGAATGTCCATATTTCATTCCTTTCAAATTAATCCAGGCTTATTTTTGCTGTTCTCACTGAGTAAGCCAGAACACCTGCCCTCCATCACAGGGCCGAACACAGGTTGCCGCGGAGGTTGATCAGCTGCAGCTACTCTTGCCCATGCCTTGCTGCCTGGACATGGAGGAAATGAAAGGCTGCTGCTACTTCTGTGAAATTTCACAGCTGTGCAGTGGATGGAGTGACTGTGTGGGATGGGATAGACTCTGAGGCAGGAAGCATCTTGCCTTTTCTTAAGCTTGGGTCTGATGGCAAGATGTGCCCTGTTTTCTTGGAAAATGCCGCTATTTCCTGCCCAAGAACAGAAGCTGTGCTCTTTGTATGTTAACTTTACAGAACCAGCAGAGATCAGGACTGGGCATCTCTGGACTATGTGGCTATATTTATTGGATTACTTTATCACAAATCTTCGATTCACCAATTTTCAGAGGAGCCTGCCCTTTTACCTCACACTTCAGGGCTGATGGACAAGTGTGACCTTAATTTCTGGTGTTCTCTGTTACTCAATCCCACCTTTGGGGTGACACAGTATGGATAAAGACACCTTCTGTTCTGTTCAGACCAGGAAAGCAGAGGGGTGGAAAGGGTGCAGCATAAGACCACATCTTGTGCAGATGGAAGGTGCACTGAGGGTTCCAGCTGCATTTGGCTTCTTCCTGCAGACCCAGAGGAGGGAAGATTCCATCTCACAAAAGAAGCAGCTTCTGCAGCACAAACCATGACAAAAGCGATGCTTTTCCCAGTTCTCATCAACACATCTTTCCTTGCCCCATCCCTGTTCATAGCCAGCTGCTCTCTGGCTCTGTTATCCCCAGAGTGCTTCTGCCTCACGCGGGTAACATGGATTTAGAGCAGTGCCCCTGCACTGGGGATGGTGCAGATTCCACAGCCAGGGTGCAAGCATTCCCTACTGTAGCATTCTCAAATTACGTGATTGATTTTCAGGAGCCTTCTCGTCCTTAATATCAGGGAGGTACTATCACCAAATCCCCACCCCTAAATGGTACTCTCAGTGACAGTATCAATTGTACCCATATGTTGTACTCTATAGATCCCTGTAGGCTATCACTCTGCTTTCCAAGACTCCTCTGAGTCAGGCCACTGTGGTGGTGGCGGGTGCGGGACATTTCAGTTGGACCCTGGATGACTATGCTGCCCCCACCCCACCCTGCTGGTGTACTGAGCTCAGGATGTAGGACCCTTAGTTCTACCTTTGTTCTTAACTCTGGATTTAGTAGATTCTCAGAGAATGCCCCCCCCCCACATGGACAGCCCTGGAGCGCCCATGGAATAGTTTCAGAAGGGCTTTCAATCAAGACCATTTGTGATCACGTGTGTGGCTGAGATTTTGTTTGTAATTGCTAATTGCTCTTTGTTTTTCTTCCCCGTGTAGTACCTGTGGGGTTTGCCATATGGCAGTTTACCTAGGAAAACAGTTCCGAGAGCAGAGGAGGCATCTGCAGCCAACTTCGGCGTGTTATATGACTTCAATGTAAGTGTCTTCACGCAACGCGAGAACAGCAGCATGGATGCTTCATTACGTCACCTCAGGCTGAGGCCTCACAGTCTTTTCTCCCAGCGCTGGTTGCATGTTTTTAAAAATGAGCTCACTATTCAAAAAGGAAAAGAATACATGTGTGTATTTGAATAAGGCTTAGAACTAGGATAATATGATTAAGGGGAAGTACAGACCACTGGGAGGGTGAGCCCAGAGTTCAAAGATTTGAGGCAAATATTCTTATCTCTAGCTTGGGAAAAGAGCAAAGGAAGAACTTGCAAACGCCCTTCTTGGGAAGTGTTGGATATTTAGGAAGCTAGTTTTCCACTTCCTATTAACTTCCTTCATGAACAAGTCTAGTCAGAATCGCCCCCAAGTTAGCAGTAAATAATCCTAAGCATTATCTACTAAAACATATCAACTTCTAGTTTTTATATAATACTGAATATTACTCCATTGTAATGGCCAATGGATACAAGGCCATGCTAAAATGAGTGGTGCTCATCTGCCATGTCAGAAGTTTATTCCTGCCCATGGAAAAGCCATTTGAGATCACCATTTTATCATTCTCAAGTTTGTGACAATGACAGCAATGCCACACATTCTTTGTAAAATAGTGGCTAGGTTCGAGATATTTGGAAACACATTGGTGGAAAGGCACAAGACACAGATTGGGTAATTGATAATCCGAGGAATTTTAGGAGGCTAGCAAATGAGAATCAACTTTTATTTAAGCTACAGAACAAAGACAAAACAAAAACCAAAACCCAGATGTCCTTTTCATATAGCTAGCACATATATTTCACAGATGTTTTGACTTCTGTCTGTGGCATCCTAAGGGGAGGGCTTCCTACAGCAAGGGTTATTTATGGCAGCTGCGGCTTCATTTCAGCCCCTACTCCATCTTCACCAGAGAGAGACCTAATGAATGTAGACTGACAGCCCTGAGGGGGATGGGGAGGATTTGCAAAGCCTTGAGGATGTGTCTCAGAAATCAGTCCACACCATCAGTGCCAGTTTAGGCAAACACTGAGAGAGTTCCCCAGTCTTGGAGCAAACAAAGAAAGCTACAGAATAAGCATAAGATACAGCAATAATTTTCAGCATTTAACATCTGCAGTAACTCCTGAACTTGAACTTTTCATTGTATTTATTTATTTATTTTTTGTATTTTAGGGAAGGGTCTACAGGGTGTTCAGGGTCTTACTACATAGATTGGACTCGTAGTGATCCACCTGTTTATAGCCTCTCAAGAGTTAGGATTATAGGCATGAGCCACACCCAGTCTCAATTGCTATCTCAGTGTGCTGGGGGGTCATGCCTGGCATGGCAGGCCTGGAGATTAGAGCCCTGGTCCCTGCTTGCAGGTGCTTCAATCTGCTGAGCTGTTTGGCTGGCCCTGAACTTTTCATTTTAATTCAGCATTTATTCACTGAATATTGAAATTCTTTAGTTTTACAAACATGAATGGCCTTATTGTTGACCTCAGGGTACTCAGGTTATTAGAAGATACACAGGCAACTGCTAGACTGCCCTGCACACTCTGAGCTAGCACAGTAGAGAGCAAAGGAGGGACTGTGGAGTCCTGAGGGAGTCGGCGCTAATTCTGCTTGAGTAGGCCTGGGTTCTGTAGAAGGTAGGCTCTCTAGGTTAAATCTTGCTTCTTTTTTATTTCTAAAAATATTTTAGTAGTTTTACTGTGACGTACTTTACAGGTCATTAAATTCACGCAGTAGACAGTGTAGTTCAACATTTTTTATTAGATGTATTCAGTTTTGTAGTCCTCACTATGATCTACTTTTCTTTTTTTGTTATTGTTTGACTTTTTTTGAGACAAAATTTCACTGTAATTCAGCACCCAAGCTGGCCTGAAAGCATCCTCCTGCCTCAGCCTCTCAAGTTGTAGGATACAATCCAAGTTTAAATGTCTTTTATTCCCTCCCTGAAGTTCCTTTGTGCTTTTTCTGCAGTGAGTCTCTTCTCCCACCCCATTCTCAGGCACCATGGAGCCTGCTTTCTGCCTCTACAGTTTTGCATTTTTCTGGGCTTTTAAAAAATAATATGAATCACATGATATTTAGACTTTTGAATATCTTTCTTTTTTTTTTTTTTTTCTTTTTTTTGGTGGAACTGGGGTTTGAACTCAGGCCTTTGCGCTTGCCAGGGAAGCACTTATTCCACTGAGCCATCTCCCTGGTCCTCTTTCATTTGGCCTTATGTTTCTGTGTCTGGTTCACTCATTCTGTGACACATGTAGTAATTCATCACTTTTTATTGCAGAGTGACATTGCACTATGTGGCTGTACTGTGCTTTGCTTCACCCTTCACTGGGTGAAGGATATTTGTGATGTTTCTAGTTTTTTTTGGTTATTTTAAAGAGTGTTGCTATTAATATTTGCACACATGTCTTTGTGTGAACAGATACATTCATTTCTGTTAGGGAGATAGAACAAAAAAGGAATTACTGGGTAAGCGTATATGTAACTCCTTAAGAAATTACCAGTGTGCTGGGCTAGGTGTACTACTGAAGATTCCCAAGGCAGGAAATAATGATGGCAGTCTGTCTAAATCTCTGACAGTTGATGATCTTAAGCCTTTTTAATTATAAAATTAGCCTATCCTGTTGGAATTACAGTAGTATTTTTTTGTCCACTAAATTTGCACTCCCTTTTTTTATTGCTGGTGAAAAGTTATATATATATATATACATATATATATATATATATATATATATATATGACATGAAATATGATTTTCCATTGCAGTGTGGTATGATTAAGTCCAGTGCACCAACCTATTCATTACATTAAATATTTAAATTTTTTTTTAGGTGAGCATTTTTCTTTCTCTAGTTTGTCCACCTGGCGTTTGAAACCAAGAGTGCTCTGCTACTGACTATATCCAGTCCATTTTTTGTTTTTAATTAAAAAAAAATTGAGACAGGTTCTCCCAAAACTGGCCATGCTGGCTTCAAATCTGTGATCTTTCTGCCTTAGAAATCCTGAGTCCTTGGGATTACAGGTTTGTGGCAGCACACTCAGTGAGATTCATTCTTTTAAGGAGATTAGAAGGTGTGGCATTCAATTATTAGCGGTACTCACCATATGGTACAATAGCCTCAAGCTCCGTCCCCTCTTTGAGGCTGTATAACTTCCGGTTATCATGTCTCTGTCATCCCAGCCCCAGCCTCTGGTAATCATCATCTACTTGCTGCTTCTATGAGTTCGGTGGATTAGATTGCACGAGCAAGTGAGGCCATGTGGAATTTATCTTTCTGTCTTGTTTCACTCAGCACTGAGCTGTAATTGTTACATAAGAACATTCACCTCACAACATTTTTTATGGTGAGCAATTTTTATCTGAAAACTGAGTGTGAGAGTCTTCTCTTATGTAAAACAGAAAAAATGTATAGCATTTACCTCACAGAGCATTAGGTATGGGAATGTCTGAAAGAACGAACAGCATAGCACAGCATATAGCATGCTGCAAATGTCCTTTCCTGCCCTAATATGCTGAAAGACAAACAGCTATTAGGAAACAAAACTGCCATGTAGGGCTAATTACATTAGATAAGACCACATTCGTGAAGATCAAGGTAGCACAAATGCCTGTTAATGTGACTGTAATTAAATGAATGCTAAATAAGGAAGCCATTGAAAGACTCAGAGAAAGCAAGAGAGAAGATTATCAAATTATCAACTGAATCTGTTTGTTCTTATAAGCATGATAATATTGCTGCCATAAGTTTTATGTGATTATGAATTTTATAAATTATGGTAAGAAGAGCTTTGCTGCTGGTTTGGCTAAGATTATATTGTAAATTTGGAAAGGAAAGATTGTGATCCATTTTAGAGATGTTCCATTCCCCCCACTTCATTTTTATCGGAAGGATTTCAGCCCGTCCTGAAATGAATAAAAAGTGTAGGGTAAGAGCAATACTTTTATGGACCAAGGGGTCAGTCTGCAGCTGAAATGGAAGCTTGATCACTGGGACAGTCCTCTGCTTATGTTGTAGTCTAACCCTCATGCTAGCTAGCATGCTGAAGTCTTCCTTATCCCTAACTTAAAAATATGTGGACTGGGGTTTGGTGGAGCTTCACATTTTCTCCCACATTTCATAGGTGATAAGTGATGGGGTCAACATCTTTATCACTGCAGCCTCAGATATACTGCTTTTCTTTCAATGAGTTAATTGCAATTAGTAGTATAACTATCTTAACTATTATGTGTTAATGTATAAATAAATATAGATATAATAGCAAATGTATAAATATAAATTAAAAATATATATATATTTCTTTATCTATTCGTCATTTTCCCCTCCTTCTTTACTCCTTTTTCCCCACTCCAGTTTCTCTTTCCTTTAAGCATTTTCTTCCCATTTCACAATATCTGTTCTAAGTTATAGTTACCACCATTCCTTTGGACATAGGGGAAAGCCTTCCAAGGGGATTGTACCTAATCTGTGTACCTAAGCATTTTCTCCCCATTTCACAATATCTGTTATAAGTTTTGGATCTTGTTCACTCTTTCAGCTTCTTGCACTAGGGAGACAATGTGATGTTTGCACATGTGCGTCTGGTTTATTTCACTTCTGAGTATGGCCTTGAGTTGCATTCATTTCCCTATAAATGTCTCAGGCTTATCCTTCATTATAGGGTAGCTGTAATTTTGTCATGAGAATTCACAAGGTATAATAATTTTACAGGTGTGAATGCCTTTAAATATCTTTTATTCTTTGCCTCACAATGTAAAGACAAAGAAGCCAATTCTTGGAAAGAGGTCAGGGTCTTTTGACTTAAAGCTGCCTAAGTTAGCATTTTTTTTCCATTTCCTGTGTTCCATCAATACTTTTCCTTTTAACTGGGCATTGTGACCCAGGACTGGAATTCCAGCACATGGGAGGCAGAGGCAGCAGGGTTACCAAGAGTTCAAGTCCAGCATGGGTTACACAGTGAGTTCAAGGTCAACCTGAACTACACAGCAAGACCCTATCTCAAAAAAAAATTGTTTTCCTGTTATAGTTTCCCACAGCATTCTCACTGTTCTGGAACATGGGCTGATGATTTAATACTCTATTTATCTTAAAGGGGAAGATCAGAAGCAGTTAGGGGCCCTTTTCACCTTTTATAGTAAATTTGCCATTTTGAAATCAGCTTTTCAAATCCAATGACAGGTTCAGTATTTCTTCTTGCTGGAATTTCATATTAGATCCTTTGAACAGTGACCTCATGGAGACGCCCACATAAGATGCATCCGGTGTCTGTCTTGTCATATCCCTATTGACCAGACATCCATGTTACCTGAAAGTTCAAAGTTATGATTTCCAAAGACCCTGCAGATATTAGGAAGCAAAGAAAAAACACATTTCAGCCCTCAGGAAGAGATGGCGATGGTCCTGAAGCAGTCTAACCAGGCTATGAATTTGTTTTGTTTCTTTTAAGAAGATGGTGTGACAATGAAGCTGTTCTACAGAGAAGCGATTCTCTAGCTTTATAGAACACTATAAAAATAGATGCAAGCATGACCTCTTGTGGCCAATGGGCCCACTGAATGGAAAAGGTGACAAAAACTGCTGTGGAGATAGGAAGGTTGTCTTTACCTGAAAACCGCTAAGCCTCTATTTTAGCCTCACAGAAACCCAGGTTTCTGTCACTTATAAGGATACACCACACCACTCACCCCAAGTCCCTTAATTAACAATAGTCATGAACTGTTTGGTACATGCAAGGTCAACTAGTCCTATGGTTTTTCAGGGTCACAGATTATGCTATAAAGGCACCTCATTTTTCACACCTTTATTACCAATACTATCTGGCCAGGAGGGCCTAATGGATCAGTATTAAAGCAGTAAAAAAGAATCCTCGCTAATACACACCTAGGAATCAGACTGGCAGAAATGATGTCATCTGAGTTAGAATGAGTTCAGCCAGGATGTTAGTCAGCTTTCTGTCTCTATGAGAAAATACTGCAGATAACTTTCTTGTAAAGAGGCAAACCTTACTAAACAGGTTCTTAGGGTCAAGATCAAGATGCTTTGTGCAGATCTGATGCTTTGTGCATCTAGTGAGGATGCCAAAGGGGAATAACAGGAAGTGTGTGGTACATCAAGCTCCCTCATGGCCTGGAAGCGAAAGAAGAAGAAGGAATTGAGTTCCTACAATCCCCTTGGAAGGCTTTCCCCCATGACCAAAGGAATGATGGTTACTACAAATTTAAAGAGTTTCAAAGGATGTTGAAACTCCATCACCATTCCAACCTACTGTGCTGTCTTTAACAATGAATATTTCTTTGACAACATAAAAAAACCCACAAAAGGTGGATTTTTTATTTTCCATAATTTTCTTGAAGAACAAATAGCAACAAGACAGTTGCAAATCAAATTAGTAGAACAGATTCAATAATTAATACATTGCATATTGTTTTTGTCGTGGTTTTTATTGTACAAGGTGCATACATGATATTCTGAATTTTGATATAGTTCAGGAGAAAAATACTTATGAGGTGGATGTTTTGAATGCAGAACTCCTTTGGGGATCTCTGTAATCTACCCTCTTCCTCCATCTACATACAATATTTAGCAAGTACTAAGTTCTTCATTAATGTTAGATAAATAAACACAAGAACTGATTTCTAGTGACCACATAATAAAGGATTCCTTTTCTTATGAAAATGTGCCACAGACCATAGATTAGACCAGCAGCAGTGTTGGAAGAGAAATTTGCCTCAGTAGATGGTATGTAAGCACAGAACTAGAATTGGATAGAAATTATCTGTGCTAGTTTAGAATTTGGCTCTGGCTATGATTTCTCTATCACAGACTTTGGGGTGGGAGGGGGCTTGCACAGGGAAAGCAGGGTGTACTGATGCAGAAGCTGATGAGAACCTTGGCTGGGCTGGGAGTCATTGCTATTTTAGTCACTCCCAGATGTCTGCTGCCTTAGTTTGAAGGGAAGGGAGGGTGGCATGCCCACTGGGTGGGGAGGAAGGGTATTCCCCTTCTCTGACTTTCAACTCATCTGAAAAACTAAGCCTCAGTATGCTCCTAAGATGGATTTGATGAAGCTTTTAAAATGTGTGCTCTTTAATAATGCCTCTTTCATTTGCACTGCATATATAACAAATAGCAAACTGACTAAAGCTTTGTGAATAATTAGGATGCCCCCTAGCACCAATATAGACCAGAATCCTTCCTACTTTGGTTGTGATTTAATATTTATGAAGTGCCAGCCACTGAACATATGTTGAATCGTACGTATACCAGATAAGCCAGCTGCCTTAGTAGCTATTGTTCTAGCCTAACAAGTTCACCAGATGCTGGTTATGCCTTTCCTATTATTTTCAGGGTGTCTTTTCTTCCCAATACTGCAGTTATGAGTTAGAAGATATTGTATTGTAATATTTATGGATATGAGAGTGAAGCCCTCTGAAACAACACCCAGGGTCCTTTCTAAGAGGTCTGGGAACTAACCATTCGATACCGGGATACAAACAAATTTCACGATGGGTTGGTGTCTTCTTTCTTCCTTTTCCTGGGATATTATGGCTTTGATATGACAGAAGTGTTAAGAGACAAAGCAAGAACCAGAGAAGGAAGATAATGTGGTTAAATATGTGAGATGGGGTTTGCATTTGATCCATTTCAATTTCCAAGTCTTTCACTTACTAGGTGCATGAATGTGACAAGTTGCTTAACCTTTCTAAGGCTTAGTTTCTTCATCGATAAAATAGGTAAAGGGTTCATAGTGACTGCTAGGGTTGGGAGGAGCAAAACCATCATAAATTGTATCAGTTGTAATGACCAGATATGAAATAGAATAAGATAGACAGAGGTCAACATGTCACTTTCCTTATTGTCAAAGAATATGGCACATTAAACAATAGGGCATCTCTGTATGGACAAGGGGGCTTCACAGCTGACCTTGCTACTAGGACAGGTGTCTTCTTGCTAGGACAAAGCACAAGATACTTTCAGTAAGAGAAAAAGCAATCCTATCTCTTCACTTATGCCCACTTTGTTTCTACCACAAAGGCCTGCGTAAGGCTGTGGAGAATAGCTGATGTGTCATATTTATGGACTTTCTCCACACGGTATGAAGCAGCAAGAGTGCAGGAAGAGATGCCCTTAGTAGCAGCAACTTCATAGGGTTCCTGAGGATTCTGTGAGATGAAGCAGGTTGCTCGATGAAGGCTAAATCACCAACAGACATGTGGATTGATATTATCATTGCTTCCATTAATACCGCATGTCAGGAATATGCAAGGAAATGGGGGAAGCATGAGTCCTGGGATAAAAGGAGGGGTTTGGAAGTGTTATTTGTTGATCCATGTGGGGAGCGATAAACATTTCAGATTATAACCTTTAAATTTAGTAAAAGACCCAGAGTCTACACTTACCTGCTTCAGTTATTGCACTGGGACAGAGAAACTAACGTGGAGGTTTAGGGTAGAGGACTTAACACAACTGAGAGCAAGCAGAAACCTTCAGCAGATAAATGTGAAACAAGAATAAGGTATGGAACTGACCGCTGGGAAATCTTGCCCCTGAATAGCTTTTGAGAATAAAACCTTCTGGGTATTGAGTACATGACTGATTCACGTGCATGTGGTTTCTGACTTTGTATTTAAGATTACCCCACCTGTTCCTTAATTAAGGTTTCACTAGGTGTTTTTTTTTTTTTTAAGTATTTAGTCCAGGGTCCATGGGGCATCACTGTGCAAATCAGACTGGCAGTGATTCTCCTGTTTTCAGCCTCCGAAGTGCTGGGATTATAGGCGCGCTCGCCCACACCCACGCCCAGTCTCATTGCCCTCTCAGTGCGCTCTGGAGTTGGGACCAGCATGGCACACTGGAGATGGAAACCCTGTCCCTGCATCTGCCTAAGCAGGTGCTTTAATCTGCTGAACTATTTGGCTGGCCCAATCACTAGTTGTTTGGAACCGGGGATTGAACTCAGGCCCTTGTGCTTGCCAGGGAAGTGCTTATTCCATTGAGCCATCTCCCTGACCCACTAGTTGTTTTGACACAATGTTCTTTTAGGTTGGAAAGTGGTATTTCCTAGGGAAATATAACCAGTAAGAGATTTACATAAGGAAATTTATTACATATAATTCATTTATTTAGATTTCTTATAGAAAGCTCTACATATTATATCCATACACATTAATATAAACAATAGACCCATTGTATATGAAATGACACTTATTTTGAAGAATTGGCTCTGGTGATTATTGAGGTTGAGGAGTCCCGTGATGTACCTTTTGCAGTCTATAGGCACAGGAAGCCAACAGAGCAATGCGTTCAGAGCGAGTCTGGAAGGCTTCAGCGGTGTAGAGCTGATGGTGTGCATCCCAGCCTGAGTGCAGGGAGGAGGTGAAGTGTTCCAAGTCAAGCAGTGAGGCAGGAAAAGGTAGGGCGAATTCATCCCCTTTCTGCTGTTCTTTGCTTCCTTTTATTCAGGCTCCCAGTGCGTTGGGTCAAGTCCAGCCCAAGTGAAGGGGGCAGTCTAGTGTGCTGAGTTACCATCCCCCGTTACACAAACTCGGATACTTTAATCTGGCCCTATTGAGCTGACACAAAAATTACTCATCGTAGATTGGATTTCTTTCCCCCACTTTTTGTGACACTGTGGATTGAACTCAGGGCTTTTCACTAAGTTAAATTCTCAGACCTTTTATTTTGAGACAGGGTTTTCCTAAATTTCTAAACATCACAGACTTGGCTCAAAGTTTGACCCTTCTGCCTCAGTTTCCAAGGTATCTGGGTGTCGCGCGCAACCTCGCCAACAAGGAAGACGCAACCACCAATTCTTCTCCACGCAGTTTATTCAGCCTTTGATAATGTTTTTCCTCTCCGAGGGGAAGCCCGCTCATGTCTATATACCAGTGGGCGTCCAACCCCGGAGTGCCACGTGGGCACAGCCGATAGGTCCGATAGGTCCAGGTACGCAGAAGTGAGCCATAGCTTTAGCCTTAGCCATATAAGGAGTTGTTTACTACAGAGAGCACTCACCCAGCAGGGGGGGGGGGGGGCTGGAAGGCAGAAACCACAGGCTGTCTTTCAGATGCACAGCTCTCTACATCTGGGATTAAAAACAAGTACCCCCAAACACAGTAAATTGATTTTTTCTTAAAGTGACAAGTACATGTATAGGGATAGAGGGTGTCAAGAATCTCTGCAGTTCAGTGCTTACGTGTGGCTTTCTCACCTCATATTGTCCATAGCTATGCTCACAGCCCCTGAAAAAATTTTTGCTAGTTCCTACAGTATTGTAAAATAAATTTATCACAAGAATTGAAAGCAATTGTTTTTTTTCCCTCAATTTCCAGTGACTTGATTAGAGTTAAGAGTGATTTTACTTAAGGCAGTTTTCTAAACTACTTAATTTTGTTAGCAGTTTATTGTTCATGCCCTCCCAAATCTCAATACTAGGTTGGCATATACAATGGTAAAAGCAATCAACAGGATTTTCAAAGGTTCTAGGATGATTCATGAGGATCTCAAAAAGATACCCCAAATAGACAATTTATTATCTCATGGCATGAAGCATAGTATGACTGTTAATCCTGATATGTCGATGTCATTGGATAAAGAAATGCCTAGCAGATTAGCAGAACATCAAGTATTTCTGGGTGGGTCACAGAAGTGGGTACCATCCTGGGCCCCTGCCCAGTTCTCCGTGGAGTTGCTCCCTGCTCTGTTTCCAGGCTGCCATGAACTAGACAGGCTTTCTGTGGCTCACCCTTCTGCCGTGATGCTTCTGGCTTGCAGTCAGCTTATTATGGACTGAATCACCCAAAATATGAACTAAATTTGATCTTTTCTCCTTCAAGTTGTGAATGGTGGGTGTTGTAACCAGCAATGGGAAAGGTGGCTGATACACATGGTGATTGTAAGTGATTTTCAGAGAAGAACTGGGAAATATATATGGCAATATGGTAACAGTGCTTCAATTCTCAGAATGAACAGCAGCAAATGTGAGAAAAAGAAAAATAAGTATCAAAAAGGAAACATCATAAAGCCAATATTCTGCATGCAAAAAGAGACTATGTGGGTGGCTTTGGGAAATGATTCCAATCCTAGAAGAAAGTTCTTAGGAGGAAGAGCACAATGCACAATGAGCATATTCAGCATGAGTGAATGCTATTGTGGTCTTGACAAATAGACCATGCAAACTGGTTCTAGAATCTTCTCATTTGCTCATCATTTTTGCTAAGCAGGAGCTGAGGTTCACCCTCTGTGGCTATGGAGAACCAACCTCACCTGCCCCAGCATTTTGAGGAAGCACATTTTAGAACATACCCTTCCTCATCTATATCAAGCATGTTCTTAAAAGGAAACCATGACATTTGTTTTGACATTTATATCAATGGGCATTTCACACTAATGGTTTCACAGCTGAGCAAGCCTGTATTTGGTCAAAAAATCTGTCCATTTAAAAAGTACTAAATTTTAAGTAAACCGAGGAGTTACCAATCAATGTGGCCGCTGAAACATTCACTTGGTGGAAGAAAACAATAGAGATCATGTCAGAGTTATGACCCAAGTTTAAAATTTAATGTCCTTTTGTTATTCCTCTTAAGAGTCTGTCTTCTCTTTTGAGTTGTTCTTCACAGCATCTGCTAAGTGACTTTATTGTTGGATTTTAGGGCTTGGCACAATATTCCATCCTCTTTTATGGCTATTACGACAATAAACGAACAATTGGATGGCTGAATTTCAGGCTGCCGCTCTCCTATTTTCTGGTGGGGATTATGTGCATTGGATACAGCTTTGTAGTTGTCCTCAAAGCGTAAGTTTTATTTCTCTGTTGGGAAGAAAATGATGATTTCTGGACTCAGACAGGAAACTGATTTGAGAATTAGATATAATTTTGTTTGAGCATGTCTAGACGATGCAGTTTGTGAGACATAAAATGTCATTTTAATACTAGCACTAATGTTAGACTATTATATGTACCAAATGAGAACAAGCAGAGGCCTTTGGATTACCCTCCTGGGTCAGAGTGACAGCTGCATGCCTGTCTTGTCTTTGTGTATGTTTTAAGAATGTACCTTTTGTACCTCAAGGTATGACTCAGTGTTGGTAAGAAAGGAAAAGAGCCCTAACTCTGCTTCATGTAGAAAGGACTGGGACATAGAGAAGCAACTCGACACACAGAATCTGTTATGTATTTATTAAAAAAAAACTAATAATCTTTCATCCAAAACAATTTTTCTATGTAAGACAGAAAAAATGAATGGCTCTCAAGAGACCATCATGATCAACTGTATAACCATGACTTGGAAAAAGATTGATTAGAGTTTGGGAAGGGATTTTACTGGAGAAATGATAAAACTGTAGTTTATTTTTTCCCTGCCTGCCTGAAATACACTTATAATACCTTATATAATGACACTGCAGAAACTTAGCAGTGAATTAGGGCTATGAAAAAATCCATCCTTTAGTCAATTTTCTGAACTACTTGAGCAGGAAAGTTGAAACACCTCAAGTAGAAGCTCCATTCTCTTATGTGACTATGCAGTAGGCAAACTGGGCTTTGCCTCACTGTGGGCAGACCCTCTGCTCAGGGGTCTGAGAGGAGTCATAGGCGCAGTCACCCCAAGCTGGAGCTCGCTGGTGGAGCAGTCTCTAATATTCTTGGTGTTTTGTGCCTAACTCATTGTCTGATTTCTCTAAAGAAAATAGTCATATTTGATTTTTTTGAGTGCCCTCAGGACCTAGAAAATACTTTGCTGGAGACCATTTATCTAAGGTATTTATTAACCAAATATAACTATTTATATTTTCCAAATATACTTAAAGATCCCAATATAGGTATCTCTCCATCTGATAAAGCACCAACATATTCTAAAAAAAAAATTGAGATATTTTCTGGCCTTTTGACCACTTTGTGTAACTGAAATAAAATAGTCAGAGATGTTATTTCTATTAGTGAGCCATCATGAGAATTGCTTTTGTGTTATGCATTTACTTTTCATGGCCCTTGAGGAAGAATGTCTTTGTCTGGCTAGTTATTACACTTAACATTTTTTGTACCAGGATTGAACTCAGGGCCTCATGCATTCTGGGAAGCCTTCTACCACTGAGAAAAAGCCTAACCCTCTCAGCCTCTCAGCAGAGCCTGTGTGCCTTAGTGAGGGCTTGGACCATTCTGCTTCAGTTCAGGTCTCATCTGTACCTTTTATATTAGCTTTTATGAACACCAATAAGTGGCTCCCATTTCTCATTTCTGTTAGAAGTGTACTAGGTGTGAAGACTTAAGAGGTCATACATGCAAAGTACCTAAAGATGCTGTTGAAATTGTTTTTAATTGTTCACGGTTTTATTAGGACTATAATGAAATCATTATTTACAGGCTTATTAAATAACCAAACAAAGTCAGAATGGTAGAAATTGAGGTCACATGATAGTTCTCCAGAAAAGAATTGGGTTGGGAGTATATCTTAGTGATACAATCCTGGTCTTGCATGCTTTTAATCCCTAGCACTGCCTACAAAAGGAGGGGAGCAGGAACTCATTATACAGTTGGTTTGTACATTAAAGATTTGACTCAAATGCAACAATTTTCTGGAAGATGAATTTAAAGTAGCCAGAACAACACTGCATAAAGCAAACTACATAAATGATTAAAAGATCATTGCTGGGGAGATAGCTCAGTAGCATAGGCACCTGCCTGACAAGTGCAAGGTCCTGAGTTTGATCCCTAGTACCAAAAAATCATGAAGGTGGCTTATATGTCCATCAACAGATGATTGGATAAAGGAAATGTAGTATTTATGCATAGTAGACCATTACTCTGTCATAAATAAATATGGAGTCACTTTTAGGAACATGGATACACCTTGAGGTATATTAGTAAGTGAAATAAGTCTTACACACAAGCATAAATATTTCATGACTTCTCTTACATGAGAAACCCAACATACAAAGAAGAACAAAATGAAAGGTGGACAATGTGAAAGAGGAAGACAAATACTTCCTAAATGAGGAGATCAAGAGTCGGGCATAAGGAGGGAAAGAGGATGAAAAGGAACAAGGGTGTCTTATGTGCTTGTACCAACCACAAGGAATGTAGTCATGGACTGCAAACACACAATAAAAAATTTTAAAAACAAGATAAAACTAATTGCAATAACATAATTTAACCTAGTGTATCAAAGTATTATCATTTCAATAATTAATATAAATTGTGGGATGGAGTTTTTTGACAATAAATCTTTGAAGTACAACATACAATATACTTCTTATATTTTAGGTATTGAAGATGTTTGGTTGACTTCCATAAATTTGCACAAAGATCCTCTTTAACACAGCTGCAAGGCACCAACTCTTCATTTTCCACCTGTGGTTATCTATGTTGTGCCCAAACTCGCCAAGTCTTTGGCCACTTAGTCTTAGTCTAGCATGGCACTTTGGTTACTGCTATTGGCAAGTGATTTAAGCTCAGTCACCTGCATTACAGGACAATTCAAAAGCAATACATGGCTCTCACCCCTATTCCTAGGCCTGGAAACAACACTTTTAGAGGAGAAATTGATGAGATGTAAATGGTTGTGTAGATTCTTCTACAATCTCTTCACCTCTACTTTCTACCTCATCACTTATATAATTAGAATAAATATGAGTGAATTTATGAAATGCATTACTTGAATAGAAGGAAATACTTGTCCATGTTTCTAACCTCAGCATCCTTATTCACAAAACAAAGCCAAATATCTATTTTAATTATAAATAGGTAAATTAAAAGGTAAGATGAGATAGAAGCCTAAGATATACTGTGAGGATTTTAGGGGGATTGCCTTTGTTAGCCCAGAACTTTCTCAGTTTTGACATAAAAGGCCTGGTACACTGGGAATCTTCAATTTCCAAAAAAGTGGATGGTTGGTCACCTTAGCTTTAGGCTCTTTTTTTTTCTTTTTTTGCAGAACTGGGGACTGAACTCAGGCCCTTGAGCTTGCCAGGGAAGCACATATTTCACTGAGCCAGCTCCCTGGCCCCTTAGGCTCCTTTTTGTCTTCTTTTTTTTTCCAGGACAGTGTATGACTCTAACCACATTAGAAATATTTACAATAAATGCAGTTACATAATTCCTCAAGGCAAATTAATATGCCATGATGCTGTAAAGTTACACAACATGGAGGCCATTAGCTCCGTTGTATGCTGTCCTCATTCATTTGAAGTTGAATATCCCAAAGGAAATTTAGTTTGCTTTCAAAACTAAATTTTTAGTATTAACACCCAAATTTATTAGGTGTTAATACTAAAAATAATCCTATAAACTAAAATGCCTATAATTTGCTGATATATTTCACAGCTAAACTTTTGGAAACAGCTAATAATTTGAGGAGTTCATGACTTAAGAAACTCCTTAATGTCTTTCTTATCTCAATAGACTTCTCTAAGACTTTCTCCTGTAGGGTTCCCTAGGATTAGGACTGTGCTGTTAATGAACCTAGTAATATAATACAGAAAGGATAGGTTAATAATATCTTTTAATATTTAAGCCATATGTTATATATAACCTCTAAATAGTTTTAATTTTGTCTACATAGATTATCTTTTGCATACCATAAACCTAAATATACTATAAACACATCACAAGATAAATAAGGTTGCCTCAGTATGGAAAACTGCCAGTATATGATCTGTATTTCTGACCTTGTCACAATAACTGTAATTTACATTTTAAACAATAACTGCCTTTAGCCTTTCCATATTACAGAGTAGGTAATACACAACTTTATATGTGATAAAGTACAGTGAAGCTAAATTACATGCCTAATGTTATTTGACCATAGTACCTACTTGAACTTGGGTTTTCCTACTTTATCATGTATCTTCTACTCACCATATGTTGACAAGTCTCTGTATTGTGCTTCTCCTTGCACAGAAAAATTGTTGCTATCACCCACCTTGTGTAGTAGGTTGAGTAGATATTAGTTATTCTTAACTAATATCAATTGAGCAATTAAGGCTCAGCAAAGTTTGACATTTTAGCTAAATTCAAACAATAAATTGCAAGACTGAGTTTTGAAGATTATCTTCTAACTCAAGTCTTGTTTTTCCTAGTTCTGCTGGGGATTCAACTCTGATGAGAATCACAAAGATCTCTATCTAACCTGTCTTGGGCAGTTGTTTTCATTTTCTAAATGCTATGCCAAAATTGTTCCTATCTATAGACAAATTCCATTGCAGTTGGATGACCTGGATACAATTCTTATGCCCCCAAATTTTGTGAAACTAAAATCAAAAACAGAAAGTTAAATCCAATAAAACCAAATCTTTTTACAAGACTTTGGCATATTACAAGATACTGAGCCATGGCCAGCCTCTTATAGTATTGCTAAAGGAGTGAGAATTAATGTTCTCTTTCTTCTCACCTTTCTGTATGTGCCTATTCAGGCACATGTAACCTACCTGCTACCCTGCCTAAATTTTTTAAAACCCTCACATGAGTCCTCAGCATTAAAATTATTTCTCTTCCCTTCCTTTTTTTCCATCAGCATTTAAAGTTTTCCCTGTGAAAAAATCTGCCTTATCTAACCACAGAAAAGCAACCAGAGCAGCTGGAGGACACAATCTAATATTTTCTGTCTCTGAGAAATTTTTACTGGAGACGACAATGTTAAATGTCTCTAATAAAGAATTTGAAATGCTTATGTCTCTCGTAAGGAATCTGATGGCTTATCCTAGATTATGGAAAGGAAAATAGGGGTGTCCGACAGGGCACTGAATCCCAAGAAATCCCCTCAAAGGGCGTTTTTCTCTTCTTTATCAAAACTAGTTGGCCTTCTTTCAAAAATTTTTGAAGCAAAAAAGAAATTAGGCTTGAAAGTGACCATTTTCCACCCTATATTTCTACCTTAGAACTGTATCTGTGCTCATAAAATTCAACACAAAAAATTATCCCTCTCCAAACATGAACTAGGGTTGGTAGTAGCTGAGAATGAGGGACATTAACCTGTCCAGGGAGATGACATTGTGGAAACTTACCGTAATGACAGAGAGTACTGAACTGCAATAATATAGCAAGTGCATGCTTTATGTGTTGTACCATGCAAAGATACTTATGCTGCATGTATTTATTAGGCAAGGCTCTTTTCAGTGGTTTTATTCATTTATTTAATTACTATTTATAGAGTAGTTCTATCAGCAATCTAGGGAGCTAGCTAGTGCCTGTGGATTTAGTGGTGAATAAAGTCAAGGGCTTATTTGGGCAAACAGACCATAAACAAAGGAAAGGCCAATATCTATGAATCTGATTTTTGTGTTTTTATTTTTTAGTCAAGAATTTGCCTCAGTTTCTTCTTTCATAAGAATTCAATACATGCTGTTCTGTATTATTCTTGCAATAATTCTCTCTTCTCTCCTTTCCTCTTTCTTTCTCTCTATTGTAGAGAAATTTTTTCTACTTCCCTCTCAATTCCTTTCCTTTTCCTTTTTTTTTTTTTTTTTTTTTTTTTTTTTTTTTTTTTTTTTTTTTTTTTTTTTTTTTTTTTTTTTTTTTTTTTTTTTTTTTTTTTTTTTTTTTTTTTTTTTTTTTTTTTTTTTTTTTTTTTTTTTTTTTTTTTTTTTTTTTTTTTTTTTTTTTTTTTTTTTTTTTTTTTTTTTTTTTTTTTTTTTT